>CAVNYN010219063.1:0-30107 GCA_963692815.1 Nyctanthes arbor-tristis
TATATTTTCAAAAGGTTGAGGATTAAAGTGAAAATTGCCCTAGATATAAAAAATGATAACAGAAAATTGAAAAGAAAGAAAAAATATAAAAAAAAAAAATTTATTCTTTCTAACCCCATCAGAACATGTACTTGTCCTATTATTGCATTTTAACATGAATTTATTTACAATGAGAGGAGTTTGACATAATTAATATTTATTTTTTAAATATTTATAATAAAAAATATTAATTTCGTCAGACTTATCTCTCATGGGAAATGAATTCATATCAAAATGTAATTGGAGGACAAATATAGATTGGGGTGGGGTGGGAAAGAATAAATTTATTTTTATATTTTTTCAATAATATTTATTTTTAATTTCTCATTCTTTTTCAATTTTCTATTATCATTTTCTTATATTTAGGAGAATTTTCAATCTAGTTCTCAACTTTTTAAAATTATAAGGGTAAAATCATCAATTTATAGGGGTTTAACTGAAAAATAGACAGAATCTTAACGGAAGGACGAAACTCAACTATTATATGAAAAGTTGAGGACCCATGAGGTGAGAAAAATGAATGGTAACAAGATTGTATAAAAGCCAAAAAGTAGAGGACTATTGGTGAAATTTACCCATATATACATATTTGGTTTCGACTAATAGATGTCTGATTGTGAGTGGTGAGAATTTAACGAAAATCTAAAATCATTTTTAAATATATCGTGATAAATTAGAAATAAATCATCACGAAGTTCTCCCGATATATATAAGCAATTTAATGGAGAATAAATTAAGAAGGAAATATTTTGGTCCGCCGGCAACCAAAATCAATAAGAATAAATAAAAATGAGAGGGCACTTTCGTGCAATGGATTCAAAGATGCCCTGCAGTGGAATTATTCTCAGTGGAGGAATATACCCAACTCAAAAGCGATCGTCAAAGGAATTATTATTATTAATTACTTATTATTTATTGCTCAACTAAAAAATAAAGGAAAATTTATGGATGATGGAACAAAGATACACTATTTTTGGAATTAATTAATTACTATTACTATCATTTTTATCACATTAAATGAATTTTACAGTATAATAATATAGGGGGAGTAGGAAGAGCATCCACGGCCCGAAATTTAACGTCTGGCTTCCATACCCAAACGAGTGATTTGTCATTTATGGATCAGATAAGATTATAATCGTTAAGAATGTTTTGGCTTTAAAGATTGGCATGAAGTGAAAACATAAATTCGTTCAAGAGGCCGTCCAAGAAAAATAAGAGGACAAATTCTTGTATCATAATCAAATAATTTTCTAGCACCCATTAACCTCCTATTTTTTATCTCGACAACATATGAAATACTATTACTAAAGTATCATTCTAAGAGGATCATGCTATTTGTAAGTATTAAATTACAAAAATTTTTATAAAGTAGCATAAATTCACTATCTTACCCTTATAATATTTTCCCTAATCACACAATACGCGGAGTAAGATAGTACAATCACCTCATTTTGTAAAAACATTTGTAAATTGTTTACCTACGAATAGCATTTCCTATAACTTTAGTAGCGGATGTTATTTTTATGGTATCATCCACTGTCGTAGATGGGAGCCGTCCATTTAAGAGGTAGAACTAACGAATGATACCATAAAATATTATCCACGGTGACGGTGTTAGTTCAATGCAAAATCTAGTTTGACTAACAATTACCTTATTTTGATAAACAAAATTCCCATTTAACTGTCTTGCATATTTTTTTGGTGTAACATTACCAAAGCCTATTTTTCCCCTATAGGACAATGACAAATTAACGTTTTGTGATAATAGATCATGTTTTACCTTGAGGGCTGAGGCGATAATACATTGTGAATGTATAGTTCGAAAAGTTCTAGTATACTCTTAGGAGTGTATATTAATATATCCTTATATATACCCATGAAGTGGTACATAAATATTAAGTTGTTGAAATAGGTCCTATTTCTTTTGTAAAATTAACCACCCAAGCATTCGTGGCGGCATCATGTACATTAAAATTTTTGTGTAGAGCTCATGCATTAACAAAATATAACCTCTCCCCTCCACTCTCTTTGTTTATGATCCTAAATGTCTAACGCCATAAATGTGTGACATGCATTTGAGTACATCAAATCACTCATCGGTTATGACGTAGCGTGCATGTATGCTTATGATACCATTTATATCTCTAAACATTGAAATTATATCATTTCCCAGACGTCTTGCACCATGAATGGTGTCAAACATGCACTTGAATACACCACATCAAGCTTGATGCCCAGTCCTATGTTAGTCAGCTACCAATTAATGTAGCGCCTATGCGCTTATCACCATTTGTGACTCTAGATATCTAGGATTATATCATTTTCCTTCCCACTAGAGATGTCCCATAAAAAATCTCAAATTATCATAATTGAATCGTTTTAAGGCTGTTTTTTAATTAATTAATTAATTGGATTTAGATATTCCTAATTGGACTAAGATCCTCCTAATTAAGATTAATATTGGATTTCCGCGGAAAAAAATATTATATTGGATTATTCTTGATTTACGTGGGTGTGTGCAGGTAGTTGTGCGTCGACATATATTGATGTTACAAAGGAATTGTAGAATAGAGAAATTAAACTCTTGACCAAAAATTTGAAAATTAACTAGATCATTAGACCACATTGATCTTGGCAGGTTTACGGGTAAATGCTCAATTACTCAATAAAGGAGTAAATTTGCAATTTTGTTGAAAAACAAGTATGGGGTCTAAATTCCTCAAGAGAAATAAGTTTGATCCTCATTATTTACCGAAATTATAGTTTTATCTACCACTGATTTGATATTTGATTTGACAACTATTCAATTACAACATATTTCACACTTTTTTACATTTCCAATACACATTCTACCTTTCTCCTTATTATAATTTCCCCAAATTTGAACAAATAATTAGAATCAAACAAGCTCAAAATTTTCCAAACTCAGCTTAGCCAAGCTCAACCTTGCCTTTTATAGAAAACGATAAAATATAACAACAATTGCTTATAAACTTGGGTTCTGACTAGCTTAATAAGGCTCAAATTTTGAAGTTGGTAGCTATGCTCAAATAGCCGCCCGCGAACCAGGCAGTTTCAGTACTTACCTCAAAATTCAATTTCAGACTTGCCAGATAACTTACAGTCGCATTTTCTCCTTCCATGACATTAGTATAGCAAGAAAGGCCTTAATTCTAAAACATTCTCTAAAAGTTTTGACCAAACACTCTCTGGACCCTCATCCATGTCTACCTAATAACACTAGAACAGCAGATAATCTGAATTTAGGGTGGTTTTCAAGATGATGAAATCTTTGACGTCAGTACACGAATGATGAGAGATCCTGTGTCGTACCAGACCCACACTCCAGTTGATCAAACGTAAGTTCCACATGAATCAAGATATAGCAACCCTTCTCTTCTTGGAATGAACTTTATGTTTCTCGTCCATTTTTCTCTTTTTCATTTGCCTCTGGAATGATTTGTTAACTACCGAAGGTTGCTCTTTCAATGCAAAGCTCTTTGCAACATGCCCCAGGTGAAGTTTCTTCACCATAAAAATCTTTTTCAGATCGCCACGATGAGCAGTATATGCACGCACCCAAGAACTAAATGCATCCTTGGCCAATTGTTTTATCATCGACTGTTTACACACAGGCAGCAAATCATCAATAGTAAATTCACGGGCAAACGCATCAAAGCCCAACCAAGTAAAACAGCGCAGAAATAGATGTAATAAAAGCTTGGAAAGTACTGATGAGCATCCTTCTCTCTCCTTCAAGGGTGGATAAAAAGTATGGTTTACCACTTAATATGTAAGTGCATTATAGGATATGTGTATAGTTCTATATAAATTGGTCAGATCAATTTTATACACACAGATTTAGCCAGATAGGAAATACTATCCACTTCACTCATTTCATTTCTGTTTCAGAACAAATACACCAACCTAATGGCCATATATCATAGTTTATAATCTATGCCGAACACACTTAAAACTAATGGACCAGGTGATACCTCATTAGAAACAAAGGACTCCAATGCTTTCTGCAAAGAAATCACCCAAGGATGCGTCTCTACTGACACAAACTTTTTGACCGAGCGCTTGAGACTGTACAATGGAAAACTATCCAGCAGCTTTAGAAGAGGATACTCTGTTACCATCACCCCGTGGTTTTCCAGGTCCTTCAAGTAATCAATTTCCACTGATTGTAGAAATAAGATAGAATCGCCCTTTTCCCCTAACCGAGCAGTTCTTCCAACCCTGCATCAGGCATTAACATAGCGTCATCAAGACAGTTGGCTATAGCTAATAGAAATCTAAGATATGGGATGCCTAAACCCAAAAGTAAAACAATAAACAAACAAACAAACAAATAAAAACCACTTTAAACGTTGTCAACAGACCTTTTAGGTTTTTAAATTCAAAACTCCTGAAAGCAGCATAGCATTTTAAGATACTCTTTACTGGGTTAAAACTACCACGCAGGAATAAATGGATAAAAGCACTGGTGAAAGCCCCAACCCAAAAGAAAGACAAAGAAGAATCACAAGGGCAAAACAGATGACCCGGTAACAGATGATGATCATGAAAATAAGAGAATAAAATTTGACTATAATAAAGGAAAATATAATTTCAAGTATTTTTGAAAATAGCATATCAAGGAAGAGTTGATCATTTCTAATCTAATGTCAAAAGACCTATATCTTTATGCCCATAAATACGATGACAGCGTCCCAGTGCCTCTGCTATTACTTATTCCTAGACTTGGTAACCAGCTCGCCGCTCGCTGGCGAGAAAGAGTCCTAGCACAAATGCCTCGGCCAGCGAGCTGCCGCTAGCGCTCGGTGGCTCGCATGAGCTCGTTTAATGGGCGGCAAAAAAAAAAGCTCTATCTCTCTCTATCTGTGATGGAAAAGTTTTCAGCCAACCCAATCACATGGTACGATTTAGCAAAAGGTTTGTAAAAGTTTTTAGGAAACATGCTTGGGTCTGTAAGCTTCTTGGAAACCTCCAATCTCGAAAAAACACGAAGGAAATAAAAGGGCTCCCTTTTGTATAACACTGGAATCTCCTTTCCCAATTACAAAAGGAAAAGTGATGAATTTTGCAACTGGAAGGACACATCACAGTTGCCAGCAACAAAGATTTCAGGGAACAAAAGGGAAACAAATTCACTAATAGCCTCTGCAAGTTTCTAGAAAATGCTTGGATCTATTATGATTATGGAGGGAAAAAAGCAGGGGGGTATCTGGCGACCCAGTAAACGGCTCAACCGGGACTCGCGCTTCCTCGATTGCAAGAATGTCAGGTTATTCCCATTGCTACGGCATAGTCTGCTAAGAACTTTGACATCAACATTTAATTTTAAATCCAAGGACAGATGTATAATGCAAGTTTTTAAACATACTTTAGTGTTGATATGGGACATAGATGTGACCTGTTATGAACAGTCCAGGAGTGAGCACAACATGGTCAGGACAGGACACGCAAACAGGGGAAAAAATAAACAAAAATGAATCATTTAAAGGGAGAGCGGATGATATATATATATATAAATTAAGTGGGCTGCTCTTTTTTATTTGGGTTATAAATGAGGTAAATTATAAATATATAAATAAATAAAGAAGAAGATGATGATGGTGGTGGAGGTGGAGGACACCTTGTTATTATTAATGTCTATCCTATAACACATCCTAATTTTCCTTTTATCCTTAGATAAACCCGTGTTCATTGTGACATGATTCAATCCCATTGTAATGGTACAAGCCTACAACATGTCCTCGAAAGGGAAATGTTTCGGGAGCATGACACAGCATGTGTAGATATGCAACGTAGCAGATAATAGGTAAAATATAGTAATGACATTACAATGAAAGTGCAGAAATAGTTTTCCTTTCAATATTCTTGTCGCATTCTATTTCTATTCTTGTACCTTAAAGTTCACTTATATTTTGTTGAAACCACAATGTGCTGAAATGTGTAACGAGCAAGCTCGTGTGACCTCCTCACATCTCCAAAAGTAGGAAGGTAAGAGAGTCATTTTAGAAGAATGTCCTAGCGCATGGCATGTCCCAGTGTGGCAAAGCATGTCATCAAATTTGACACTTCAAGACTGAGCTTCTAAATGAACTTAGAGCTGTGATGATAATGAAACGTCTAAGTGAAATAGACAGAAAATTTTAAGCACTGATGCTCAGCTTAAACACTCCAAAGAGGTTACAACAAAATGAAGGCAGGGCATACCTATGTACATACTCAGTTGCCTCTCCAGGAGAATCATACTGTATGATGCATTTGACTTTAGGGAAATCCAAGCCTCTAGCAGAAACATCTGTGGACAAGAGGAGAGCCGTTTTTTCCGTTCTGAACATCTGGAATGTAGTTTTACGGTCCTCATGATTCATATTCCCATGTAGTCGCAAAGTTTTGCATCCCAGAAACTTTTTTTCACGTTCTATTTCTGTTTCCAATATAAGTTGCGATTGAAATTTGCCTATCAATGAATAATGAAAATCTACCGCGTCGCACGTGGAAAAGAATACAACAATCTGCAAAAGAAGATGGTTTACCAACATAAGCTAGCTAGTATACGAGGAGCAACAGTGGAAGAGGAGGATTTCCTAAGAGCACTAGCAATGTTGGGAAAAAGAACCCCCTCCAACCACCCCGCCCCCCCAAAAAAAAAAAGAGAGAGAGAGACCTTCCAAGCCAAATAATGCATAGGAGTAGGGGGGAGTTATTTTGAGGTGGAAATGTGTGACGAGGGGCCAAATTACCTAATTGTACCCATCTTCTCCAGTAGTATTGTACCATGTGTCAATTTGAGGGGGCTTAGCCAACCTTTTTTCGTAAATGGTAGATGAAAAAATTGAAACATCGTAAGATATGCGATACCAATGGCAAGAGACAAGGAAAATGGCACATTGTGAAAAAATGCAACGGCAAACAACTGTCTTCAAAAAACAAGGCCAAATATTAACATCAACCTTGGCTTCGGTATGGAGTGGGATTTGACTAAAAATCCTTCGTGGAAATGATAAATCAACAGACATTAAGTGGGTGTTTGATTTGAATTATGATTTTGATTTATAAGGAGAAAATTATAATGAGATAAAATGTGTGGTGGATATTTAAATGGTGTTTGAAATGTGTGGTTGTAACTCAATTGCTATCAAATTAGTAGTCGAAGTGGTCAAATTAGTAGTAGGTAAAATTTATAAGGAGAAATGAGAATGAGAATCAAACAAGTGCTAAATCAGGTTGAATGACCAAAAAAAAAAAAAAAGAGGAAAAAATTTAGGATTCATCTCTATGCCGTACACCCAACCTTTAATAAGTGTAACAATCTACCCCCAACATGGCCCACAAAATTCAGCACAAGGTGAATCACCCTTGACATGATTTATGCGGAACTCTGCCAAAATCATTAGCATATGACTGCAATCACCACCTCAAGGCGTGCTAGTCATTAGAGTTCAGCACTTGCATACCCTTAAAGATACTCTTGTAACGACCCATGGTAGGTCAAGAGTTTGAACCATGAGTGATACTAGTGAATTCCTTGAGGTGGCAACTGTGGACTTGAGCCCTTCTGTTGAGGAAGATAGTGGGAATGCTAACGATGCATGCTGATCACCATGTAAATGCCAATGAGCCAATTTCAGTGGGCCATGTTTAGGCCTAGTTGTTAGAAAGTATCAATAAGGCTTTCTAGATTTCAGTTGAGTGTCTGTGTATCATATCTAGCTTCAAAGCCGGCTGCTCCCAAAAGCAAGCAAAGATGCAGCGCAGATTCAAGAACATTTGAAGTAAACCGAAGTATAATTTGAAATACAAACAGCAGTCCAATTATAACTTTAGAAATATAAATGTAACCCCACCTTCTGGGAAACTTCTCTCTCAAACAAATGCTTTAACAAGGAAAGGAGCACAACAAGCCGAGAACCACAAGGCACTGCAGAAAAAGGTATATTAGAAATGAAAGTAACAAGCATATAATTAGGTTGTTGCTCGATATAGTCCACATTGCGTCTATCATATACCTTTAATATATTTCTGGACTAGCTGAGAGGGAAGCTTGTATTCCTCAGTTGAACTACACAATCCTTGTGCAGATTCTCCTAATCTACCAAAGATGTCAGATCCATGTGACAACATATGTTTGTGGTTTATATTTTGTTGCATCTTCTTTTCATAAAGACCAATCATTACTGGATTATCTAAACTTATTTTGGCAAGATGATTTACTTTTTCATTCAGTGTAGCAGACAAAAGCAAGTTCTGTTTCTGAATTTCCGGAGTTCTGGAAGTTGCCTTCTCCTTGCTGACAGATTCGTCCTGTTTGGTGCCCAAAATATTCAATATCTGTTCAATGTCTTTACCAAACCCAAGCTCTAAAATCCTGCAAGGTAACCAAGCTTAACCAAGGAAAATAAAGACTTCAACTACTAGTCAATGAAATGGTATCGGAAGAGGAATTATATGCAATACCTATCTGCTTCATCAAATATAACCCATCGAAGGTTTTTGTGCACAAATGATGAAGTATTCTTCAAGTGATCCAACAGACGTCCAGGAGTCGCAACAAGGATTGATACACCTGCAAAGTACGTCAGATTTGTTAAACAGACTTTATGTGCACAATTGGTAAGAATCCATAAGAAAATGCTACTGGTAAGAGAGTAGCAGTATTATATGTACATTTAGGTGGTAAAATCAGATTACATCGTCAACTGTTAGGACTTCAAACTTTTTTCCCCTTCTTTTCTCCTTTTTTTTTTTTTTTTTGGTTGGTGGGGGGTTGTGGGGGTGGGGGGGACTACAAGGGATTGTACCAAGGGTTTGGAAACGAACTAAGATGCCATCAGACCATACGAGTCTTCGCAAAACTAACTAAGACTTCAAACTTAATGAGCATGAATCACTCATTCTGTAACTCATCTTTTATTGGCAAAATTATTTTTTGCCAATAAAATTACTTCCCCCCCACCCCCACCCAAAAACCCTTTTTTTCTTTGTAAAGTAAGCAATTCAGAGAAGGCATGACAAAAGAAAAAATCTGAGGAACTTCATGCATGTATTAAGATTGCATAACAGAATAAGTAGTAAAGGTAAACATTAGAAGATCGTAATACCCAAAAGTAAAAATGTTTAGCATGTATATCCTGTTTCACGCACATGGCTCTGTCAGGAAGAAGAGAACTATTTGGAAGAAGAACGATGGATTTCATGCTTTGAAAATAAATCCACTCCATACTAAGAAATAAAAATCACTAGAATGCATGTCTATTAATAAAAAGATCAAAGTCTCAGAATGTAACACAAATTATTTGACAAGCGCAACCTTTTCGTAACCTGGCCTTCTCCTTTGACCTGTTCTCCCCACCCATGACATAGCCAGGAACAATCCAGTGAAAACGGTGTAACAACTTTAGCAAAATTTCATACACCTGCATGCATAGTTCTCGCGTTGGCACAAGCACCAGCGCTATACAAAGATGTTATTGACATTATTATAACTAATAATAACTATTAATTTAAATCAGTTGGGGTTTTTTTGGTGGGGGGATTTGTTCATCATTTTCATATGCTACAAACAAATTTTGAGGTTATGCATGTGGCAGAAGATTGTACCATAACCTCAGATTACAGAAAGAAATTTCAGTGAGCTTTTGTGAATTAAGGGTCCATTTAGCTGAACGCAAATTTAATAAGGCACAAAAAACTTGAAAGCATTTGATAAAGAAAATCAAAATTATATGCTCTAGTCATCTATTACTAATCTGAATCAAGTATAGGATTGCAAGAGATAAAAGCACTTTTTTTATATTGATCAGAACAGAAAAGAGTAGATACCAAAGTGCAGCAGGACTATTACTTTAGATGCAAAGAACAGAAGCCGTGTAAAACAGTCTACATTTTTTGATAATTTTGGCCTCGAATTCCATGCATGTATTAAGAGTCATCCTAAAAAGAAATAAAATAAAATAAAACATACCAAAAGTACCATCAGACCGCTGAACTCGGGGATTGCAATTCTGCAAATGATGAATAATCGGAGACAAATAAGCCACCGTCTTCCCAGTCCCAGTCGCAGCATTGACAAGCCTAATTTCCCCCTCCAATCAGAAACATAAATAAACCCAAAAAAAAAAGAAAAGAAAAGAAAGAAAAGGGAAAAAAAACACAAACTGAAAGAACAAAAGAAAAGGTTATGATACTTACACGTGGCGCCCGGAAAGCACAACAGGTATTGCTTGTGCCTGGACCTGTGTTGGAACCTCAAAACCCAACCTCTCTATCATACATGGAAAACAATCTTTAGTATGAACCACAAAACCCAACCTCTCATTCAAACATAAAAAAATAAAACAATCTGTAGTCTTTCATGTACTAATAAATTTAATTATCCTAAAAATCATACTTGTACAGAGTTTGAAGAGGGGAAATACCTTTGAGCTGATCACATAAGTTGGGGTGAAGGCCAAGGCTAGCGAAAGAACAGGACGCAAACAATTTGGAATTCATTCCATTATCTGCCTTTCCCTTTTCCATTCTTTAGTCCCTGAATTGTTTGGAACATTAAAAAAAAAAAAAAAAAATCAGATTCCAAAAATTTTAAATCGTGTAAGTTGGTACCCTCAGTTTATGCTTCTGAGGGAAAGAATATGTCTTCTTCATTGAATTTTTACTACTCGAGCTCATCTACTCATTAAATTGGATGGGACAATGTACTGTGTTTGGTGTTAAGTGGTGAGATGCATGTTGTGAGTCAGAAGAAAAGGGTTTACAGGGAGAAGGACAGGACCTGTACAGACTGATTCAATTTTTTTGATACCACTAATGGAGGACAACCGATTCAGTAAAGAGATTGGACTTCATCGACAAGGGGAGGACTTGAGTACTTGGAGCTGCACTAGACTTGACAATTTCAAGCGGTTGGCTAGTCTACATTACCATGCAAGTTGAGCATGTGCCAAAGCCTTAACTTGAGGGGAGTTGCAATACAATTACAAATAAGAGCTTATTTGATTCTCTTTTTCAATCCACATTATAATTCCAACTACCACTGATTTGTCAACTCCTCATTTATAACCACAAATTTCAAACTTTCATTAAATCTACACCACTCGTTTCACCTCATTATAATTGCTCATTATAATTTCAATGTCAATAATGAGGAATCAAACAGCACTAAATTAGATTAATTAAAATTAGAATATTAGGAAATTATTATTATATTTCCTTTATTAGAATTTAACTGTTTAACAAGAATCAGGTTGTCTTTCCTTTATTAGGATTAATTGTGTACGACTATTTAAAGGGCTTTAAGCAGTGTATTTCAACTAAAGGCATTTTACAGTGGCTGGGTAGAAGGAATAAGTGGATGAACTGTGCAGTGGTCGAAGGTTGAAATGGAGTGATGGCTGAGGAAAGAAATTAAAAGTTAGTTTTAGTCCAAACTAGTTCTAGTTGATGCACAGTATTAACAATGAATATGTGAATAATAATTTGTAAAACTTGATTATGAAATATAATCAACATGCAGATATATATATATATATATATATATATATATATAGGAATGGTAATGGGCATGGTACAGGCTAGGGATCCCAAGCCCAATTCTCTTTCCTCTGCCTCTCTAAGAAATAAGTGGCTGTTTGAAGCTATTTATTCAAATTGAATTATAATGAGAAATTATAATGAGGTGAAATGAGTAGTGTAAATTTAATAAAAGTTTGAAATTTGTGGTCATAAATGAGTTGTCAAATCAGTGGTAAATGGGATTATAATGTGTTTTCACAAAGAGAATCAAACACTCTCTAACTCTTGCTAGACATGGAATATTGATAAGTAATTGTTAAACTTAAATGTTGCCATTAAAAAGTTGTCAATTTTGCTATTCTCTCTAATTAAAACTGTATGCCCAGAAAGAGAGAAATATAAGAAAGAACGAATATAATCTCCAAGCAACACATTAGCTAGGTACAATTACAAAAAAAGTGAGGAATCTGTTCATATTTGAACACAAGAACAAGCATTTTCATTTTTGTTTAAAAGGAACATTTATAAGTAAGGTGATAGAATAAGAGAGCCCCATGCAACTATGCACAATTTTATTATATGTTCCAATCAGTGGCGGAGCTACACCTTTTTAAACGGGTATGAACAATAAAAATTTAAGAAACATGTGTGTGCAACACATTTTACTTACAAAGTATCTACCAAGCAATAGGTAGAAAAGAAAGCAACATCCCAACACTAAACTTTCCCGTTTCCACTGTTAATAGCAAAACATAGTTACAAAACTGTAGGACCTTTTTACAAATGTACCCTCTGCGGTTTCATAATTTCATGACGTTGTAAAATTACAGCATCATCAATAGTGTCAAAAATATCTTTCTCAATATACACAATTAAAGTATCATTCAACCATTGAATGATAGTGGCAAAGAGATTTAATAATTAATTAAAGAAAAAAAATAATATAGAGGCATAGACACATAATGGGCTTAGGGGTGGGAAGATTAGATAGAAATTTGCACAATTAAGAGATTCAGTGATTTAGTCCATGAATTGATAACAATTAGGGCCGGCCTGTGATATATGAGACCTAAGGCGAGCTCAAAAAATATGCCCTCAACATATGAAACAAAAATTATAGAGTGAAAGACACATATATCTAACATTAAATTTAAAAAGCAAAAAAAAAAAAAAAAAATTCTGAAACATTACTCTACTATCACCAAAAATCATTACAATATCCCAAAAAGTTACCTAAACACCGCATATCTTGCATTTTTAGAGGCAAAAACACTAATCAAAGGTCTCGCCCCCATATTCGTATTAAAGCTATTTCCTTTTCTTTCTTTTTCCTTTTCTGATATCCGGATTCACATTTCGGAGGCACGACGTATAACTATTTCTATTTCAATTGTCCTACAGGTACCAATAAAAATAATTAAGCAAAACCAAAGATGACTTTAAGTAACAATATATTTAAGCAAGTCCATAAGTTCATATCACTCAATTCATAATTCTCAAAGTGCAAATGTGCAAATGGATTCAAGCAAATAGATCCCAATTTTTTTCTTTTAATCATAAAGAATGAAAAACACAACCCAAATATAATTCTAGACAGTATCCTCTGTTCAAGAAGCTCCACTTCTGTGCTATAATGGTTGGATTGAAGTGGTGAAAATAGTTTAAAAATTCCAGCAATGTAAAAATTCCAGCAAATGAAAAAATTCATAATAATTCAGTACATAGGTTCTTGACCAAATATCATCTAATCATTCATAAGCTTGCAGTGTAAAAATTCTAGCAATGTACATGTTCTCATACTTATCTTTTTATTTAAAAGAGTGGATTCCTTTATGCCTAAATCCTAATTCATCATGTATTCCTAATTCCTTTTGAAAAATAGGCTAGTTCATAGGAAGAATAAATACACTAATTCAAAGAAGCACAAAACAAGTAAATGTGAAGAACATAAGCAATTTCCAAACGCCAATTGCGAATGAGGAGCCTAGGAATTAGGGTTAGTTCACCTGAGGCTTTGGCTGCTGCGCTGCAAAGAGTGACTGCCGACCGAAGACCAAATGGGAGACTCGACCGACGAGACGACAACGAGAGGCAGACCTACCGGACGGCGTCCGGACCGTTCACCGGTTCACGTGCGAGTGAGAGCCATTCGAATTCAAAGGTTTTCATTGGAGTCCTTTTCCTCGTTCTCAGACCTTTCACGTGATATATGATTTTTTTTCTTTTATTTATTTTATTTTTATTTATTTATTTTATTCTTTTTGGTTTTTAAAAACGTTAATTTGTTTGGGATTGGGTCGGCCGATTTTCTGGGCCTAATTTTGGGCCTTTTCTTATGTGGACAAATAAGGGTAAATCTAACAAAAGGTCCCCAACCTTTCCTAAAAGTAACAATTTTATCTCTAATCTTTTTAAGCATTTAAGTCCCTAATCTTTTAAGAATATACATAGAGGTCCTTATATATTATTTTTGTCAATTTTCATTGTTTATTTTTTTCTATAAAGATAGTTTTACCCTTTATTTAAATTAAAAATAAGAACATGCAAATTTTAAAAATTTATTTTGATCTCTCTGCCGCTTTCTCTTTCACATATTTATACATATTCATCTGTATATCGTTTTCCTGTCCACTCACTTGACACAAACTATACATAAACATTGATCAATATATTATTATTTTCACTGGCCCTTTTCTTTTAGTGGATAAGAATAAGGCATTCACTTATGTTGCCTTTAACAATAATAAAAAGGAGATTTACTTTTTATTTTTAGTTATATGTAGATACAAAAAAATTAAAATGAGAGAAGTTTTAGAGGAAATAAAGAGAAGAAATCCTCTATTTTTTAACGATAACTCAAACCTTCAATTTTTTTTGCAAGAAAAATTCATATATTTTTAATTGTTTTAATTTTTATGATTTGAACATCATTCATATCTCAATTATCATTATTTATTTAGGTCTAACTTTCAGAGAGTTTATTACCTAAAGTGATTATGACATTAACGGTGGTAGTGATATTAGGTAAGCGAATATAAAAGATAATATATTGATCAATGTGCATGTATAACTTGTGTTAAGTGGTTGGACGGGAAAATGATATACATATGAATATATATAAAAGTGTAAAACAGAAAGCTATAGAGAAATTGAAATAAATTTTTAAAATTTGTATGTTCTTATTTTTTTAATTTAAATAAAGGGTGAAATTGTTTTTATAGAAAATGGAACAATGAAAATTGATAAAAAATAGTTTATTAAGAACTTTTGTACATATTTTTAAAAGATTGGAGACCTATGTGCTTAAAAGATAAGAGATGAAATTGTTATTTTTTACAAGGATTGGGGACCTTTTGTGAAATTTACCTTTGAATGAGGATTCTTTGCACAAATGGGTTGATCTTGAGAGGTGGGATAATATAAAAATAAAAAAGAGAAAATTAGTGAATATGAACAGTAAATTATACTAAATCATTAACAATCATTAACTCACTTCTATCATATCTTTATTTTTAAAATTTTATTATTTTTGCGACATTTTGTATCGAACCATATCTTGATTTCTAAATTTTCATTGCTGCCTCAAATTTTTAAATAAACAAAAAAGTAATACCTAATAATATGCAACTACATATTTTCATATAAGTTTCTGGGACACAAATCAATTTTTTTTGAATATATCCAATCATTAAGAATATGAGAGGATAATTAAATCAAATATTCGAGAAAAAATATAGTAAAAACTTTTAGGGGCATAAATGTTATAAAGAACAAAGACTAGGGATATATGTAGTGTGATTAGTAAAAAGCATATTGTAGATATAATTAGCTCCCTATATATCAATATGCTTATTTAAAGTTTATGTATATCATATTGAATTTCCTTTTTATTTCAATTTCCCTATACTTCTATTTATTTGGTAATCTCATGTAATGCACGGGTAAGAGACTGATTATATAAAATGAGAGGTTTTTTCATGAATAACTTTTAACAAAACTCACTAAATATTTTAAATTTGTGAAGAAGCAACAAACATAAAATTTCAACTATATATTCTTTATTATTATGATTTGAAATCATATTAATATAATTTTTTTGCACAGGACACTCATTAATTAGGAATGAGAGATTCTACTTAATGAAGTTTTAACCAAAAAATAGTTTAAAAAACCGCATGGGTGCAAATGTCATAAAAAATAAAGAATAAGGATCTTTAATATAATATAGTGCAATTATATTCGCACAACAATTTATATTAATGGCACCACATTTTAATTACACTATATATCTTGAACTTTTGTTATTTTTTTAATTATGGTCATGATTTTTCTCATCATATTTATGACAAATCTTTTAATTAATTAAAATTTCTAGACTCTAGTACTTGTAAAAAATTCAATTACGAGGCCACAAAAATACTTATTTGTTCCCAAGTTTTTCTAAATAAGCAAGATAAATAGCAAAATAAAATTTTGCTTGTTATTTGAACTATATTAACCAAAAACTTAGACAAAAAATCATAATTGGAGAAACTACATGTTAATTAATTGAGAGTTGAAAAGTAAGAATGCGCAATAAAAAAATGAGGGGACATAAATGAGTTTTTAACTAAAAATTAAGGATCTTTATTATAATAAACGAGTGATAAGCACGTGCGTTGTATATCTTACGTAAAATGTTGATATACATGCTCATGTATTTAAAGTAATAATTAGAAATAATGTTAGTGAACTTTGTTGAGACAAGTGAAAATTTTATAAAGACAAAAATGATATTAAATCAATGGTAACAGACCTCTATAGTATAATTATACTAATAAATCAAATGTAAAGCAGATCATGATATATCAAGTACGCTGATGAAGATAGTCAATCTAAGATCACATTCTATTATTTCTTTTTAAATTATACTGGTTTAAGAGTGACCAATTGTATTTTTGCTTATATATATATATATATTACTGAATTGTAACATACACAACAAAGAAAAAGAATTTGTGAAATATTGTAGGGTAATTTACACCGACTGTCCCCAGCCTTTTAACTTTTAATAGATTACGTTCCTTACCTTTAATTATATTCCTGGTCCCCAGCATTTAC
Organism: Nyctanthes arbor-tristis; assembly: GCA_963692815.1. NCBI lineage: Eukaryota > Viridiplantae > Streptophyta > Magnoliopsida > Lamiales > Oleaceae > Nyctanthes > Nyctanthes arbor-tristis. The sequence continues at coordinate 16,672 of CAVNYN010219063.1, forward strand.
CAAAATCTCCATCCAGGTCTCTGAAGACGGAAACCGTCCAATATGGCCGTTAGTCAAGTGTTGACTATGGGTGATTTTGGTAAGACATAAAAAACAAATATTTTAATTTAAAAAATTAAAATTAAATTTAAAAAAATAAAGGTTGGGAGGCCGGAAATGGCAGCGGAGGAGACTCCCTCTGCTGTCAGCCGGTCTCCTTTGCTGTCATTTCCGGCAGCCTTTTGGCGGCTGGAAACGGTAGCAGGGGAGAGAGTCTCCCCCGCTGTCATTTCCCACCGCCAAAGAAATTTATTTTTATTTTTTTAATTAAATAATTTGTTTTTGGTGTTTTATAAAAATTACCTCTAATCTACACTTTGACTAACGACCATATTGGACGGTTTCTGTCTTCATGGGCCTGGTTGGGATTTTGCTAAAGGTTGGGGACCTCCAAAAGTAGAATTAAAAATTAGGGATGTAATCTATTAAAAATTGTAAGGTTATGGACCGTAGGTGTAAATTTCCCAATATTGTAACTTATAAAAATTAAATTATAACAGACGAATTTAATAAAATAAAACATTTATTCATAACTTGTGTGAAAGTTAAGAGGGGAAAAAGGGAAAAAATCAAAAGACATAGAAGGTTAAAGTTATAAATTGATTAAACTTATTATTAATAATAATAAATAAAATTAATTGTATCAAAAAATAATAATAAATATAATTAATTAAATATTAAATCCGGGTATTAGTGTAAATTAGGGAAATCAGTTGGGACGAAGTAGGAAATCAAAAGTTTCTCACTCATTATCCCTTTTTAATATACTAGCTGCACGCCCATGCATCACATGGAACAGAATAATTAGTAAAAAAAATGCGTCGTAATTCGGAAAATGAAGTAATGAAATTTTTGAACTTCTATTCAAGATGCAAAACAAAAAATGAATTATATTTTTTCCTTTTCCCCTACTCTAAAATCAACTGTCTAAGTATTCAGTACTATACATGTGGACCAAAGCTCTTCGAGTGCAAACACTGTTGGAATGAAACAATTGTACACGGAAAAAAATAAAAGGGAAAAAAGAATTAGTACATAGTGTTTAATGCATAATCTAAAATTATTGACATGAGAAATTTGTAATGTGTAATTTGTAATCAACCTCAAGAAACTATAGCTTTCTTCTTTCAAAATTTCAAAATTGTAGTGACAAAGACATCGATATAATCACATTATGAAGAGCAAGAGCAAACAATTGGAGCGAAGAGATAAATGTTGCAATTGATGAAGAGATGCAAAAAAAAAAAATTTTGTAACCCTTTTTGTGAAGATAAAATTGATTAATTTGGAATTATTATAAATAAATAATTATTTCATTACTTTTATTATTTTCTTCCTGGAATTACGTATTGAGTCCAGCAGATCGACTCTCGAGAGGGGTATATATTTCATGTTATCATTTAAGGAGGATAATAGAGTGCATGATTGAAAATTATTAATGACGACTATATATAATGCTAAAATTAAATATAAAAACATGTATAAGATTAATGTTTAATTTGGAGGTTAAATGGGAATTTTGTATATATTATTTTTTATGGTTAATATAAAAAAAAGGATATATTTCAAGTTCTCTGGTGAAGATAAAATTAGTAATTTTTAGAGATATAATAATTTGATTAGTTTGAGAATCTCTATGATGATAAGTGAAATAAGTAAAGAGATAAAGTTTTAGAAAAATATATATAAAAAATGTAAACAGAGTGGATGATGTTGATAAATGAAATAAGTGAAAAAATAAGTGTTGGAATTGGTGAAGATATGGAGAAAAAATCTTTTGTAACTGCTTTTGTGAAGATAAATTTGATTAATTTGTAATTATTATAAATAAACAATAGTTTCATGTATATATTATTTTCTTCTTGGAATTACTAGCATAGTCGAGCAAATCGATGATCAAAAGGGGTTATATATTTCATATTATTATCTATTAATAACATAATTGACTATATATAATGTTAAAATTAAATATAATCTACTTGCTATTAAGTATATATTATAAAAACATGTATAAGATTAATGTTTAATTTGGAGTTTAAATGGGAATTATAAATATATTATTATATATGGTTAATATAAAATTAAAGGATGAACATGTATAATGATGCTTACACATCTCTAATAATCTCTTTCATATTATTATTTATAAACAATGTGTATATAATATAAATTATGATTATTTTGATTATTGTTGTTATTATTATTAAATAAAAATATATATATAAGTAAGATAGTGGTTTTGGCGGAAAAAATTGCTTATAGCCACTATCCTATTTTAATATATATATATATATAAGATAAGATTGTAGATAAAATGTAGTGTAGTTATTAAAACAAGTGGTGCAAGTATAATTCTCCTTTAATAAAAACTAGACTTTCACCAGTGAGTTATATGGGAAAATCACTTAATATTATGTAATAATAAAACTATTATAAATTTTTAATACATTAACTTAATCCAATAATAATGATATGTCAAATTATTCATGTCAAAATTTTTCGTTGGGACATATATTTTATGAATGAATTTTGTGATGATGATATGTCAAACTATTCGTGTCAATCCAATACTTTGTACATTAAAAAAATCGTTTAAAAATATTAACAATATACGTGTAATAAAACTGGATATGATAAAGTAAATTTCACATATAATCCGTAACTTTACACTTTCTAGCAATTAAGTTCCATATTCTATTTTTTTCAATATCATAGAACCGATAGTTCATAAATTCCCACATGAGGTTTTTAAGTATCATTTTTGTCCAAAAGTATCACTAAATCTCATTCGAATGATCACCGGTATTTATACATTACCCTTTAAGTAATGGTAATAAATAAAATTCAAAAATAATTAAAAATGAGAAATAAAATATTTTATTTACCACTTTACACCTATCTAACTACACATCTCACCCCCCAAATTGAGAACGAAGTTGGAGAAATACTCCAATTTTGCCATTCTAACACAAAAGAGAAGTTTATATCTCCCCCGATTTCATAGAAAGTCAAACAATTCAATTAAATCACTCGATAGATATCACAGTAGGGAAATTTTATAATATTTTTATGTAACATGTTACATATTCTATACTCAATCAAGAAGTCGATTCAAGGCCTCATTGTCGGATAAAAAACAAAATCTAAAATAAAGTATTAATTAATTTCGTTAACAAAATTAGCAGTAAAATAAAAAGAAAACTAATAAATAAATATAGATGTAAAGCACTCATTTAAATGTTTGTAGTAGTTCAAAAAATATCCATCAAATCAAAATACATAAATTAATAATTATTCAAAGACTTGTAAATTTATAATAGTGTTTTTAGTTATCCATTGTTTTGAATGTTTTATATCAAGGATTTTTGTATTGTTTTTTCTAATTAAACGTTGTTGTGTGTTTTTTACTTCATATTTTAACCACCAAAAACTTTATTAATAAAAGAGGGCTCAAGATCTATTAATTTAATTTATAAACACCTTAATCTTAGAATTAAAAAAAAAAACCTCATTAAAAAAAACATTTTTTCTCGGTAAAGATAAAAAATTGTGATTGATGAATCACAAGTTTAGGAAGGAAAGATTGTTTACACTACTTTTGATTTATATATATATACATATAAATGTTTTTTTTTTGTACAAATGAGGATGGAGGGAGGGGAATTGTGGGGATTTGAACCCCGGTAATCCCGGAAAGGGATTAGGCCCTTAAACAAGTCGGCTAACCCTTTGATCCCTTATATAGATATAGATATTGATTGTATTTCACAATCAAATCTTATAAATTATCCATTGTTAATCCCAAAAATTATCTTCCACTAGATGTCCCACCATACGCACACACGGCAGACGATTGTTGGATGAGAGTCTACATAATTGTCTCAATAATTTCTTACCATGTATGTGTATAGAGGAATAATCCCACCATATATCTAATAGAAGATCATTACTATTGTTAATCCCATGCACGGTGATGCAGGGCATAAAACTAGTTTTATTATATGATTAGTGTTATAAACTAGAAAGTAAAGAACAAAAAATGAGAACAGTTAGAAAAGCTATGAAATTCTTATATCCACTCCATAACATATAATGACTATTTATATATATACACAAGAGTATTGTCTAAGTAAACATAATATGCAAGTAATAGAGACTTGGAGTAGGGGGTAAGAAACCAGTTTTGTTCACCTATGAAACTCTCATGGGGTTACTCTATGAGAGTCTTGAGTGGCAGCTGACCTGACCGGCCACATTAGTTGGATTAGTTTTTTGAAAAAAATAAAGAAAAAAAATTCAAAATTTACTGAAATTTTGAATCCCTAAATCTGGCGAGAACCCTCCAACTCAGAATCCTTCAACCCCTCCCCTCTCTCTCTCCAACCAACCGACCCCCGACCGCAAAACTTTCCGGTCTCCACCAGATTTTTTAGCTTCATTTTTAATCAGTCGCGGTTCCTTCTAGCCCAGAAGTCCCCCAAATCCACTCTCAAACCCACTGATCCTCTCTCTCTTTCCACTCCTGGTTCCGAAGACTGACGTCCGGCGAGGAGCAACTAACGGAAACGACCGGCGGGAGCTCCGACCCCAAAATCCTAACCCAAAAAACCTCTCTCCACCGAGTAACCCACCTATTCTCCACCCCATCTCTACTCTCCGTCCCAACTTCCTTCTTGACCGCGGCTATATTCCGGCGGAACGGGGGTAATGAAAACACCGACAAAGCTGAAACCCCAAAAATTTCACTGATTCAAAGTGGATTTGCAGAAACCCCAATACCCAGCAAAGAAGGAGGCTGAGTTCTCCAAGTTCAAAGTAAATTTCCTCGGCTGGATTTAATACCATCCGATCCGGATATTCTCTACTTATCTTTGTTCTATACCTGATGCTTTAAATAGAATTGCCTTGTGGATAATCTGTAAGATATTTGAACCTGGTAGTTTGAGGAAAGGAGCTCATAACACTGTAATATTGTTCTAAGTTCACAAATGTATCAACCTCTCCATTTATTCACTGCAATCTTGAATATACAAGCTACCACCGAGGTTAATTGCTGGGCTTTCCACATTCTAAGCGGTAATTGGGTCATGTTACAATAGCCTATATGAATTTTATTCTTCCCTTCTGTTGGTAGGCTCAGAGCTTGTTTGCTTAGTTCAATGGACTGTCTTTTTGGTTGTTATGAGCATGATTTGAAACATCAACTTCTAAAAACTGCTAGTCACTGGCAAATAATACATTTAATTGTTGTTCAACTTCTAGTTGATCATTCTATTCATGCATCTAGCCACATGATTTCAAACTTATTCTCCGGTATGAGCTTCAACACGAAGTTTAAAAATAGCTTATTTTTTATTGATGATTGTTTGTTGCATTAAAATTCAGAGTCCATGTTAAGTGACAAAGAACAAGAAAGGCTTAAAGAATGAAAGGTACAATGCTTTTGAAGTGCTAGAGTTATGAATTCATAACAAATGTTTGTGGCGGCGATAAAAATAATTGAGATCAGATGCTAATTAGGAGTTACCAACTAGATGCTAAAAATATTGTTGATAATCAAAATTGTATTTATTTTTGCTTAGTTGTCTAAATTACCTTTTGAAGAATCTATATACATATATAGATGAAATTCAATCGATAAAATTGTTTGAGGTAGCTCAATATTATACATATTTGTGACTATTGTCCGTGTAAGATTCGTATTTGATTCTCAACATCCAATATGGACAATGAAATGATTCCACAACAAATTTTAAGGACTGTGTGCTTAGTTGTCTAAATTTCAAGGACTTATTTTTGTCTAGTTGGGGAAATTTATTATATATGTGTGTGTGTGTAGACACATGAAATGCACTTGATAAAGTTGTTTGGGCGAGCTAAATATTATACATATTTGTCTCAAGCGTGAATTAGTGATTTATTAAAAAAGAAATTGTTGGTATTATGGGATGACCAACGATCACATTAACTAATATAAATTTTACTCCGTATATGCAGGTATTATGTTGTAGCAGGGGGAGGCTCATTGTTGAGCTTGCCAGTGAATATTGACGAATGCCTGACTATTTTGTTGTTGTCTTCGGACGTAGAAGTTTAGTTAGTTTGACCCATGGAGGGTTACATTTGGCTGTACAGCTAATGTAGTTTGTATAATTTGTGTGTTGGTTACATTAACTTGTGTAATTCATGTGTCGGTTCACAATTTGTAGTGCTGAATGTCGTCTGCGTTGGGTCGAGGTGACAATTTTACAGAGTTGTATGGCTGGTGGTGATCTTTTTGAGGATATGTATGGTTGTTGTTTTACATTTTGGATTGTTGTTGAGGTTTTGTGAAAAAAATTATTGCATTTGCATATGCAGGATGGTATTATAGAATTTCAGAGGGAGCTGTCGAAGTTTCAACTTAAATGTGACTGGAGCATGTAGCCCATTTTTTTCCTAGTATTACATCTTGGATGTTGCCATGATTTAACATAAAAAGAATTATAGAAACAACTACGAAAGTACGCACTGTATAAAAAAATTAAAAACCAAAACGAGATTGTCACTAAACCAACACATGTCCGCGCCGTGAAACCAACTAAAGACGAGATAACTTCCCTTGTTACAAATTCAATTCGATTAAAGACTCAATTTAGACTTACGTGAGCATGTCAAACGTGTTCGAATTGAAAACAATGGGATAATAACTTCAATATTCTACAAGTTTACCACATACTATATATGGTCATACTGACTTTGCAGTTCCAAACACATGCAACAATTCAATTCTACGTCACTTGGACGACTTCCAGAGATATTCCAACTTCCTTTTCTTTCAAGATTACAGCCCACTTTTCAATTAGATTAGATAGCTCATCCCCGTCACAGTTTTCCATTGCTGCTCCTACAAGCCAGTAAGAGTAAACAATATTATATATTCCTCCTACAAAAATTGTCTCACACTTTGCATGCTTTACGAAGAAAAAAAGCTATATAAAATATTAAAACTAGAACACATTTTTATTTTTCAAAAAATATATTATTTTATATTTTCTAGTGGTATTCAAATAGACAAAATTAAAATAATATAAAAAGAAAGGAAATGCCTTGTTATGCTTACGCTTGCAAGACTTGAGGATTCACTTATCAACTTACCATTAATCTTTCATTTCAGAACCTTGGTGTTTATATGTTAATTCTCAATGATTCAATGAACCATTACATTGGTTTACTTCCTCATTATCATACTCGAGAAGCATTGAACACTGAATAAAATATCATATCCGTAAAACCGAACCATCAATATAGGGAGAATTGACTGAATAGTTTGCTCATATTGACTTTGTTAGGGCCACTAACATAAATGAGCTTGAAATTTTCCATCAGCTTGCTAACAAAACTAGCTTGGACCAGGTTCTTATATGTAGCAAACATACTCATTCAGTGTAAAGAACAAGAGAAAAGTAGTTAAAAAAATTTTAAAAATATATAGAAATAATAGAAGCAAATTAATGAAACTAGATGAAGCTCTATAGTCGAGGAAAACAAAGAACTCAAAATATAGTATGAATTTCATCTGCACATAGACAACTAAGCAAAATGGGCAGACAATATGTGCAAAAGGAAATACATAGTTCAAAAGGTCGAATGGGCAGACAAATATCAATTTAATTTCATCTACATATAGACAACTATCAATAGAATTAATTTCACCCTGACATATATATAGCTCAAAAGAAAATTTCATCTACAAACTGCTTAGTTCAGGCATAAAAAATTCCTCCCTATCATCCGTGTTTTCTTCCCAATTATTGAATTATTTGTTGTCGAAATAGTGAAGCAACAAAAAAAACCAAAAAAACCTTACCTTGCTAAGCCGAGAAGAACTGCAGCTGTTGAAGCTGGTGGAGATCGCGCCAGATGTTCTACAGCAGCTGCATCCAAACAAAAAAATTACAAAAACAACAACCAAAAAATGATCAAGAAACAACCGAGACAAGAAATCCAAGAAAACAAGCCAAAACCAATAAACAGCAGTCCCATTTTGTGTGCAACAAATCGACTTTGAATCAGCGAAATTTTTGGGGTTTCAGCTTCGCCGATGTCTTCGTTACCTTCGTTCTGGGTTTCGGCAAGAATCATATTTGATTATGCAAATATTGGGGTTTCTGTCTTCCTCATCAATTGTCCATAGCGGGGTTTCTACAAATCCACTTTGAATCAGTGAAATTTTTGGGGTTTCAACTTCGCTGGTGTCTTCCTCACGACAGCTAAATAACAAAAACAAGAAAAAAAGCAACAAAAGAGAGGTTAAGCAAGAAACCGGCTGCAATAAGTAATTAAAAAAACCAAAAAATGCCTAAACTTTACCTGAACGGATTCTTATAGCCCTTTCGGAGGCTCGCCGGAGCTTCTAACACTACCGGTCAGGCGGCAGCACACTAAAGTCAGAGGAGACGAGCGAGAGCGAGAGAGAGAGAGGGCGAGCGAGCAAGAGGGCACAAAATGTGGCATGAATGTTGGGCCTCCACCGGCCGAACATCTCCTTCGCCGTTCGCCTGAGCTCCTTCTCAGCGGGCCGGAAAGTTTGGGAGGGTTGGAGAGAGAGGGCAGATGGGTGAATAAGCAGTTGAGAGTTTTGGGTGCGTGAGAAGTGAATGGATTAGGGACTCAAAATTCAGAAATTTTGATTTTTTTTTTTTAATTTTAAACTTACCCAGTTCGTGAGTGAACAAAATCACGCAAGAAACTAACATTATAATTTTCAGGGTTTCAAATGTATAATAATCACACTCTATAATTAATTTACAACACTCCTCCTTGAATAATTATCTATATATTTACTACCTCATTAAAAAGATTACAATATATTACTAACATTTGGAGTAATAAAATATTGTATCATTAAAACCTCACAAGAAAAACTCAGTGGGATAAAAAATGATCGAAAGAAAAAAAATACAGTTGCTCTCCCTAATTTTAGCCAACAATGGTTCTCCTGTTTAGATTTTCATATCTCTCCAATATCTTCAATATTTTGAAATATATTCTGCTTCAGACAGTGTCAACTCTTCAGGAGTTTTATATTGAGGGTCAGTATCATATATGTCACAGACATTTATTACACAAAGAATATGCTTCATTAAAACTTTACAAGGAAAAAACTAAGTGGGAAAAAATCTAAGTGAAGGAAAAAAAGTACATTATTCTTTGGATACTAGTTGATGTTGCCTCGCTAAAAACCTTGCTAGGAAAACCCGTTGAGACAAAACCTTAGTCAAGAAAAAAAGAGTACGACGAGTATCTCGCTCATATTAACTAGTAATGTATACAAGAATTTTAAGTTCTTTATATGTTTTATTCAAGCATATCAAGTCTAATTATTTTCATATACTGCTAGTCGAATGAAATTTCAAGTTTCAACAACATCCACCATATATTTAATGCTCTTTTAGCATAACTATCAATCGTTATATTACTGACATTATAACAATATACAGGATTGTTTTTTTATCGTAGCCAATATTCAATGTCAACAATTTTGATGAAATTTGATTCATCATCCTTGCTATTTATTGAGCTCGTAAGCATATATAGTCGACTATTATTTATTGTCAATTCCGTTTGATCTCAGTATAGACATAACTTATCGAGATATCTTTATTTCAGTAATTTCAGGTACCTGAACCTTTTCTGGAGTATATGCCTCAAAAGAATCATCACAAGTATTTGTTGCATATTCTTTTTCATGGATGTTTATTTTAGAATTGACTACGTCATGCTTCAAGCAAGCCATTAATATCTCAAATCCTCTTATATGATTTTATATTGATCTAAGTTTGAGCATTTAACTTAGTATATCTATTGATAACTATGCAGTTAGTAATCTGAAATGCATATTATTTTGCAAACTTCATGTTTGCATTACACATGCGAGGATTACAATTGAGCGTTTCATATATTTGTCACCAACTACTAATTCTTCCACCTAATGCCGAGAAAACTGATTAATTTAAGAAACAGTCAAAATAACATGATAAATATATCATCCTTTATGAATAAAACATACAAATAGGGATTCAAATACATCGTATATTCTTAATATTATAGTAATATCGATCATAGTACGTGTGGCAGAGCGACTATATATACATATATAGCGTTTATAAACTTTAGATGGAGACTTCTGACTATCATATATTCTATTGGCATGTTATAAGAATACTGTTGTAAGTGAAATATCAATAACACTTAAACATAAATGATGTTCTCAATTAATGGTATAGCAAATAACTTAAAGCACCGTAGGCAATTCATAACTCAATCAATATATGAATAATTAATGACTTTTGAGATTAAATTCACTAGCAGGATACATGTATCTTTATTTCAATATCTGAAACTTTTAATCATAATCAATCAATTGAGTGAATATGTTCGCAAACTTCTGGTTACGAGTTTGACATGTAACCTCTAGTGGATCCGAATTTATAAATAATCCAGAAGGTCTACATGGAGGGTGAGTGAGCCCACACCGCTTCTCTCTGAACATTTTTCAGATACATTTGGAACTCAACTCCAAAGAGCTAGTGATAATGAATAATGAATTTCCTAAGAATTCCAGCACACGAGAATTTTTTTTAAATAAAAACCTTCTATTCTTCACATGATTCTCGATAATTCTTATCATTAACAAATTAGATGGTTTAACCGGTCATGCCAAATAACAAAATTCTATAATATTAAACTTTTAGTCCAATATAATAAGTAATATATTTGAATAATGCAACCAAAACAAGTAAGAGACATCATATTTTCAACCAAAGACATGCCACAAGGGAGAATACTGATGATAGATGATTGGCTTTAAACGAACCATCAATACATTATGTAATATTGCATAATCCCAAACAGAAGTTGGGAATTCTGTTTTCATAGATAATGGTCTTGTAATTAATTGAAGATATTTGATAAACTGTTCTTAATTGAAGATATTTGATAAATTGTTCTTCTAAGTATGGATATGAGTAACTAAATGTTCAACCTCAAATCCGATTGCTATGCAATAATTATCGAATACTTAATATCAAAGTTCACCAGCATCATCAAGGCAAACTTTCTTATTTCCAGGAATTGGGCTTTTTAGTTTTATTCCATAAGCAAGTAATCTAGCAAACGCTGCATTTATAATAGAAAGCAAGTTAAAATGAGACCATCCAGTAGAAGTATCAATACCATAATGAAATAAAATGGTCTATATAGTGGGCATATCATCCCACATACATCTCCATGAATTTTTTCCAAGAAAATTAGAGACTCAATATTAACCTTCATACTATAAGGTATGATGACTAACTTGCCTTGCTCACAAGTAGTACAGAGAAACCATTTGCTAAAAGAAACTTCTGACTCTTTAGATTATACCCATGTGAATTGCTACCGTATCATAGTTGCTAATGTATGCCCAAACCTATTATGCCAAAGTATAAAACTCTTCTGATCAACGAACTTTGGGTTCATAGTATGATTTATCTCAATTACTTTTATGGATGTATAATATACTCCAGATGGCAGTGCAGCGAATTATTTCTTTATCTGCTTTGGGTTAGATACAAATAAATTTATGTAAAAATATAATTATCTTTTTACATTATCTCAATGTAGTATCCATTGGATATCTTTAAAAATCAGCAAATTTCTCTTGAATTTGTTATAGTGTTTCATCAATATAGAATTTAGTATTATTTGTCAAAATAATACAAGCTCTTCTAGAGCATTTAATGATGTTCGATGTACTTAATATATAATATTAACATTTATTTTCAACTAATGTTAATTTAGAAAGTACTTTGTCTTAAATAATGATGTGTGTAGTTGTATTATCAATTAGAACAATTTATTATGATTAAATACCAATCAGGTTATCAATATTCCCTTTTCGATCGACAAAGAAATCAGAAACAACAAAGTGAGTCACTACTTGACTATCATAATCAAGGAAATTAATTTGTACTTTCCTTTTTCCCTTGATTAACTACTGGTTAGAAATCCACAAAGTATTTTACCGTATGACAAGTACATGCTAAATGAACTTTCATGCTCTCTTTTAGATAAACTATTATTATTGGGTGTTTTTATGCATCAACTGTTAGAGTTTTGTTCATGAGTTTTCCCACGTCTTCACCCACAGTTCACGATGAGATATTGCATTTACTTCAGGCAATGTAGTGAAACTAGTAGGACTTAACTCATGATTTTTCATATATCATATGGATCTTTGATTGTAAAATACTTAATTTTCAAGTTATCATGGAGATGATAACGAAGGAAACTAAATGCTTTTACACTATCCTTAGATGTGTTTCCTCTTTTTATTGGCAGACTCAAGCCACTTGAGATCAAATGTACTATGACATTAATGGCTCATGTCAAATAATTCTTGCCGATATGTCACGTGCAACTAACTAAAATTTGATGATATTGGCTATTTGTGTAACTTTATAATATGTAAAGTCATAAACTTAATATCAACAGTAGATAAATATCTATACTCTCCTTCAGGGAGTACTATTTGACATATCACCAATTGTCACGTCCCCGCTAACTTTACAATATTTTTCGAATATCTTATGGTAATTTACAAATTCTGTAGCGGAAGCTTTTATTCAAATAACGGGGACGGGACGTGCGAAACAATTCAATTTATCTTATCTTACAAAGTTTAATAGACAAAGATAATTACATAAGTTAACAAATCGTCAATCTTTTAAAGAAATATTAAAGCTAGGTTTTTCAAGAAAATATATAGAACACAAGAAGTATTGATAGATATATTTCATTGATTACCACGGTGTGCCAAATCATTAGAAAACTTTTACAATGAAAAGTAGAATTCAAATAAATATAAAGAGTATATCTCTCTATTGTCTTATATATTATAAGATGTAAAACATATATATTATAGAGGTGTGCGTAAAAGTATTAAATTCATGATAGTTTCAAGAACATGTTTACACCACATGCACAACTCTACTCCCATTCGCGAGCACAATCCAATTCCCAGCTTGCCCTGCTTTTTAATTGTTATAACTCCAATTATCTATAAAAATTGCAATAAGTGGGGAGTGAGTACAACGTACTCAGTGAATAACATAATCCTTTGATTCACTTTTCTTTTATAAAACTCATTTCCAAGAAAAATCATTGCATGTACAAAGCTTTTCAATGCACAAAAGGGCCCTATCACTAGTTAAACTACTACCCGTGGTGCGCGCCAGATTCATATCAATTCAATTAAGTGGATCCACAATGAACCCCGGTAGACCCATACCGAGATTCCAATTCAAAACAAACACCACACTAATCTTCCCTATTCCGGGATCATTGAATAGGTCATAGTGCAGGAAACAATTCAG
>CAVNYN010219064.1:0-39863 GCA_963692815.1 Nyctanthes arbor-tristis
TCCGCTGCCGAGGTTGAGCGCCCATGCCACCCAGTCAGAGGAGGTGACTCCGGTGTGTCGGTAGGCGATGTCGACGGAGTGATTGGATTGATGGTAGGTCCAGTGAAGGAAAGAGTTTAGCACCGGAAGACTGTTACACGTTGTGTATGCGATGTTGTTGGAGAATCGGTGATCGGGGCAATCGTTTTGTGCGTAGGACAAGGATGCAAACAGAGACATGACTGAGAAACAGGAAAACAGGACAGTTGTAAGCAACTTGCCCATTTTTTAATTTTCTTCCAATTCCAAAAAGATTGATCCGAATCTGATCTCTTCAGTTCCTCTATTCTGCTTGTGGTTTGGTTTCGTTTGTGAATGGTGAATTGAGCTGGTAATGTGGACTGACTTTTATAGATATATGTAATAATGGAAGAAGAAGAAAAGGAATGGGAGAACAAAAGTATAGAAAAGTTGCAGCGAATGACTTGGGAGCGTTGACTTGTTCTTTCGCGTTGAATATATTGCGTGTGTTGTTCGGCATTGAGATATTTAGCATTCAACTTCGTCCTTAATTTTTTTACTTTTTTCTTCTACTATCACAAAAGTTTTTCAAGGATTCAATCTGGTCCCATTGTCTTTATTTGTCAATCATGCATTGTATATTTCGTGCTTAAATTAACAATGGTGTGGTCAGAAGATGATACAAGAAGTAGTCGAAACACAAAAAATAGGGATAACTACGGAAGAGGTCATCTACCTCACTTTTGTACTTGATTTTTTTACTTTACTTCTAATTGATTTCGTACTTCGCTCTAATAGTTGAGCTCGATTAGAAAATGAATTGAATTTTTTCACCTAGATTTTATAGACATGATAAAATTTGCTTCCCACTCGCTAAGGGCGATGAACGGAAAAAATAGCAATTCATATGTTTTCATTTTGAACTGATTCCTCCTCTTATTCAAGTCTTTTCAATACACATCCATGTTGTAAAAATTGAGATTATCATCGAGTTACCAATAGTAGTGCTAATAATGTACACGTCAATTGAGATTTATCATTGAATTATCAATAGTAGCAAGGATATAATAATCAATTTATTAAGTAATAAATAAGTTAATGTTGGAATTTTGAAAGCTGAATCCTTGATTTTCTGTACCACTATATTGTTTGGCTTACCTTAAGTAATTATACGTTAGTACATCATTTTCTAACATACAAGCAGTGTATTAAAAAGTGTAATACGTGGAAAAGTTTCTAGAACAGTCATTAAGCTAGTCGTGACACATGTATGATAAAGTGCAGTACATGATGAAACAACTAGTGTGAAATCAAAATTTCAAGTATAATTGTTGCCTGGGTTTTATAAACATAGCAAACAAGTAAGACCAGTGTTAATGTCAGCAATGGTATGCCTAGAATGGAACAATTCAAAGACAATAGGGGCCAGTTTACATGTTAACAGAAACATTAAGGACCAAATGTGCATCTAACCCGAGGAAAGAAAAGTCCATGGAAACATGTAGAAGCAACGGAGAAAGACAAAGGATGCTTTGACAAATATGTATCCCTGTGGCTTTGGTTCAATGTCATGCTTTCACACACGTTTCTCTCTCTAATCTCAAATTAGTAAAATAAATGATGACTCAGTGAGCCGCGGTGCGTTCCTGGTCATAGAAGGGCAGCCCACGCGCCGATTCGGTGTAATTTAAAAAAAGAAAAAAATATAGATATTCAGAAAACAAATAATAAATAATAATAATAATAATAAAATAAAAGTAATTAATAATTGTTGACTGCCGTACTCCCAATAATAATAATAATTATTATTATTATTACTATTATTACTACTATTGCCAAACCATTTCCGTTGCATGCATCATGGAACAGGGAAGTATTCTAACCTAATTCCTCGGTATTTCTAATTAATGAGAAATAAGAGAATTAATTACTAATTAGATGGAAAATTTTCAATAACTTCTTAAAAATTTTGTTAAAAAAACTTCTAATATATTTTAAATCAATGTCACGTGTATATCAAATGCACCAGACATGTATTAAAATATGCCACACGAATAAGAAGTTTTTTAAAAAAACTTTTGAGAAAGTTCTTCAGAAGGACTATTAATTAGGTATAAGAGTTTTATATTTTAGAAGCCCATTGGCATAGTTTATTTTTCTATTTATAAATTCACCTACCATTAATTTGACAACTACTCAACAATAACCACACATTTTAAATTTTAATTAAATCTCCACCACTCATTTTCACTCTTTATAAATTCCTTTTATAAATTGACTTTATAAATCTAACTAAACGGGTAATTATTAATCAATTAAATGAATCCTTGTATTTATTTGTCGATTTCTTTTTAGCTTAAATACCAATATCCATTTGTTAGTCTCTCACTAACATTGATATCAAACTGATCACTTGTGGAGAACTGAAATTCATAGAACTCTTAGACGTGAGCTTTTTAGAAGGCTTTTCCTGCTGTGGGGATGGCAAAAATGTCGTTTCAACGCATTCATCTTTTGAATGAATAAAGAACATTAATGTTGGATGTTAGATTTTGGGTTGGAGATTAAGTTGAAATGTTAAAATAAACTAAGTTTCATATTGTAACGAATGCTCTAGATGACCTTATATTTCTAATAATTAATTAATTTGTAAATAAGAATCAATACATTCAAACACAAACCATCACCAAATCTTTATTTTCGAATACACATTGATATAGACACATAAGCATGCATTAAAAAATAATAATAATTTCATACATGCATGTGAACTTCTATTTTTAATTTAGTCAATATGATGCAAGTTAGTCGGAAGAAAAATATTTAGGTGCCATCAAGCAATATATAATAATAATAATAATAATAATAATAATAATAATAATAATAATAATAATAAAAGCATTAGTTGAACACGCAAAGCTTTACCTACTAACCTACCCCCACTGGGCCAACGTTGCAGTTGAACAGTTTAATGTGATGTGAATTCTCCATACGGCGTCAATGCTGGCTAATTCCAAAATGTTGTGAATTGCTCATTTAATTCCACACGTGGTTGACACTTTAATTTTACATTTGAGCGCTAAACAACAAAAAAAAAAAAAAAAAAAAAACTCTATTCTGTGTCTATGGGAAAGAAGTAAATAATTAGACGGTAATTGAAGATATTTCAGTGTTATCAACTTCAATTTTACACTTAGGTGCTAGCTGACAAAATAACTCCGTTCTCGTTTTGGCGGTTCTGTTCCGGTTGTGTTGAACTAGTGAATAATTAGACACTAATTGAATATATTTCAATTTCCAGTCATGATTTTGACACCAACTTGTCATGTCGCCAACCCTTTATTATTATTATTATTATTATTATTATTATTATTATTATTACTACTACTACTACTAGTAGTAGTCTCGTACCCATACATTACACGGGAAAACCAAATGAAAAGAATATAAGGAAATTGAAATAGATAATTAATTCAATGTGAAATATAATAACCTTTTAATAAGTAATTGAAATATTGTCATTCAAAAAAATCACGAAATTATTATTACTACTAGATTTTTCACCATGTGCATTGCATGGACATAACAATATAAATTAAAAAATTAGGGTAGAAAAGAAAGACGAAGTACCAATCATTTTTCCAGTATAATATTAAACTTTAAGTTTCTTTTTTCTGTTAAAGGAAAAAAAATTATTCTGATTATATTTTTAATTATTTTTAATTAAAAAATAAATATTAAAGTAACTATCCTTTAAAAAAAAGATAATATAAAATTATCAATCAATTTCCTGTTAAACTTCCACAAAATATAATATAAGTATAATTAATTAATTTCCATAAAAACAATAGTGGGAATGTACAATTTATGTAACTATGCTAACAAAAAAAGGGCAAAAAAAAACCAATGAAACCATAGCCCGTCAAATTTGGCTTTTTATAGATTTAAAATATGTAAAGCAAGCTAATTCAAGAATTATTTTTCTTTTTTTGAAAAGAATTAATTTGAGATTTATTAAAGCATGCTTTAAAAATTTTCAAATGTTTATTATAATATTTCTAGTAAGAGTAGTATATGTGTATATGTGTGATAGAAGTGGGAGAGAGAATGAGAGATATTTATAATTTTAATTCATATGTAATAAAATAATCAATTGTCGGCAGCTTGATGGTAAAAAAAATAAAGTAAAATAAAGTAAATTGTCAAAAAAAAGGAAAAAAATTTCTTCATGGCGCAAGAGATGGAACGGTAATCCGAACTAAAAGTACAATTCAAGTCCAAGCATAACATGAAACCCAATTGAAATCTGCAATGGGAGTATATCCCTTTCTTAGTTTTTAATTTTAGATCAAGAAAAAAGATTAATTAAGAAAATATAAAAAAATTAATTCAAATATTCTTAAAAAAATTAATTCAGATAAAATATTAAAGATACGTGAAGAGTTAAGGAAAAAAAAAGGCTTACACCAAAAACCTAAAAAGTAGAAATCATGAAAAGGGATTAAGGAATAAAAAGAAAAATAATTCAAATCAACAATAAAAAATAAGAGAAGAGAAATATTAAGAGATTTGGATTTTAATGTAAGATTGAAGCCATAATTTGATGAAGATTAGAGGATAAGGCAAAAGGAGAAATTAACAAAAATTAAAAATCAGATTGGATCAGTATAAATTTTGAAAAAGAAAAGACAAAGAAGATATGGTAAAAAAGATAATCCAGAAAAAAATAAAAATATATAATTTTACAGATAACGTTATCAAAATCCTTATAAAGCTAAACTATTGGCGGGAAAAACCATACCAGACAAACTTCTCTTATTATTAATATATAGATGATGATTATTATTCTTCTTCTTCTTCTTCTTCTTCTTCTTCTTCTTCTTCTTCTTCTTCTTCTTCTTTAACAGATGTAGATGAATGAATATAAAAAATTCTGAAAACATAATTACGTACTTGGGATTCATGTCCACTGCACCGTATTTAGAATAGTTCATTTACATAACCAAGTACACTGAAAAAAAAGAGAAACTCAAAATAAATAAACAAAGTCAAAACCACAAAAAAAATAGTAAAAGTATTTTTTAATTGAGATTAGTACAAAATTTGAAAATTTCCTTTTTACATGGCATTTTGACATTTCATTTGTTGGCTTTCTCTCTTTTATCACATACTAGTTGTATACTCATGAGTTGAACATAATGGAATAATTAACAAAAATAAAATACGTAGTAATTTGAAAAACTAAATAATTATAATTTTATTGCGTACTACTCACTTATATACATATATTATTAATATACATAAATAATATCAAATTGAAACACACAATATTTTCACTTAGTACAAAGTTAATTAGATTATCATTCACAGAACAATGCTATTATGTAGTAAAAATGAGAATGATAACTTTTTACACAATTAATTTCATATTGAGTATAGAAACTAAGAAACCATGGAAAATGGATGATATAAAATTTATATAACTGCAGAATTAATCTACACCCACATCCTTGTTCAATATGGTGTGGATGATATTTATTTATGATAATGAATTATTTTCTACATTTATTCTCTACCATATATTCTTAGAAAAATTATTTTTCACATTTTCTCATCACTATTCACTAAATCGACTCTAAAAAATCTAAAGCACATAATCTCCTATTACAAAAAACCGAAGTGAAGCAATATTACAACAAAAGATAAATTCTAAATGATTTTTCATTTACCCCTAAAGTTAATTTTTACCACTTTAGTTTTAAAAAGAAATAAATTTGTTTTTATTTTTGTTCTAAATCATTATCATCAATTATTATTATTATTATCATATCCATTCAACTTAAATTTTTATCAATATATAGATTCTAAAAGAAAAACAAATAATAAATTAAGTAAAATAGTAAACATATTGCCCTAGATTTCATGACGTGTTATTTATTGTATTGAATTCAAGCAAAAGTTTTAAAACTGATTTAATTTTACTTACTGAGTTGTGCTATTTGAACAAAATCACATACAAAAATTCTAACAAAACTGACACATAGCACAATCTAACTTTTCAAAACATCACATCACTTTTACATCAACACTAATCACTTATGCCACTTGTCAATTTTGTTATATTTTTTGTCTCTACTTTTATCTATTTAGAATTATTCTTACTTTACTATTATATCATCAATCTCATGAGTAGGCACTTAATCCAAATAAGAAGAAGTCCCAAATAACCCATTACTGGAAATTTATTTATCAATTGTTAGAATTTTAAAGAAATATTAAATCTTTAAAGTTAGCCTAAAAACTAAGAAAATATTTATAATAAACATTTATGGATAACAAATAGTATATTATATATATAATAAAAAAATATATAAAATTTTTGTATATTATTAAAAAATAAAATAGTAGCAAAATATAACTCATAGACAAGCATCACTATTTTTTTGAAGAGAATGGATAAGTGTTGTTGTTGTTATTATTATTATTATAAAATAAAAAAATAAAACAAGCAAATAAAAATAGTATAGTGGTTTTGGCGGGAAAACTTTCATTTGGTCACTATCCGACTTTAACATCTACTAGTTTTATATATATGCTTTACACATAATAGAATAATTAGTAGGAAAAAAACATAATCAAATTAAAACATATAATATTTTCACTTGGCACAAGGATAATTAAATTGTCATTCATAGAACAATATTCTTAAGTAATGAAAATGAGAATGAAGATTTTTTTAACACAAAATTAATTTCATATAGAGTATGGAAGCCAAGAAACTATGGAAAAGAGAACATATGAAATTTATATAATTCCAAAGCCACATTGGTCAGTTGATGTATATTAGGTTGTAGGTGATCAGAATGAATTATTTTCCACATTCATTCTCTACTACATATTCTTAGAAAAATTATTTCTCACATTTTCTCATACATTCTCTAAAAAAATCACTATTTTATTAATTTAATCTAAAAAATTTAAAGTGTATGCCCTCCCGTTACAAAAAACCTAAGGAAAGGAGCATTACAAAAAAGGATAAATTCTATATGGTTTATCCCTAACATTAATTTTTAGCTACTTTTCGCTCTAAAAAGAATTAAGAAGATTTTTTATTTTTGTTTTAAATCATCATCATCAAATTTTTTTTGTGAAACTATCAAATGTTATTACTATTGTATCCCATCAAGTTAAATTTTTGTTCTAAAAGAATTTTTTATTTTTATTCTAAATAATCATCACCATCAAATATTATTACTATGTATCTCCTCAACTTAAACTTTTACTAATATATATTTTTCCAAAAAAAAATAACGTACTAATATACGAAACATATAGCTATAGGTTTTATGGCTTGTGGTTTATAATATTAAATTAAAGTAAAAGTTTTTATACTGATTTAATTTTATTTTATTATTATACCATTAACCTTTCGAGTAGGCATTTAATCAAAATGAGAAGTAAGACCTAATAACAACACTTGAAATTTGTTTATTAACTATTAGAATTTTGAAGAAATATTAAATTTTTGAAAATATCCTAAAAACTAATAGAATAAATATAGGAAATACTAATGGATAATAAATGACATATTATATATAAAATAAATATATATAAAATCTGATCTATTATTATAATATAAAATAATTGCAAAATGCAATTAACGGATAACACTAATGGATTATTATTATAATAATAAAAAATAAATAAAATAAAATAAAATAAACTAAAAGAAGCATAAGAAAGTAGGATAATTGTTTCGGTTGGAAAACCTGCGTATGACAACTATTATACTTTAATACACACACACACACACATATATATATATATATATATATATAAAAGATAAGATATCAACAATGTCTGACTAAAACTATATATATATATATTAAATGACAATTTGTCTGGCGTAATTACAATTTTGTTTGGCACAATTAGAAAATCTTTTCCTCCTAAAACTCTATCTAGCACGATTGCCTATAATGATATACCACACCGATTGTCACTTTTAATAAAAAAATTGTTACAAATGTAATAGTGAATAATTGAACTCATGACTTACATATTGAGTAAGGGTTAATTTTGCAAATCGTCCCTAACCTTTGGGTTAAGAACCAGTTTCGTCCCCAACATTTTTTAAGACACCCCACAGCCCCCAACCTTTCAAAAATGTACACAAATCGTCCATATTTCTACTGTTCCGCCAAATTTTTATCAAAATGACGATTATACCCCCATAAAACATTTTAAACTTTTTTTTAAAATGTTTAAAAATAATAAAAAACTAAAAAAAACCCACCCCATTCCCACCTTACGTCTCCCTTGCTGCTGACAGTACTGCCGGTGGCCGGAATGGGTCATTCCGGCGGCCAAAATGGCAGCAAAATGGAGGGGATTCACCCCCATTTGTGCTGCCATTCGGGCAGCATAAATGCGGCCAGAAATGGTAGCCATTCCGACAGCCAAATGGCTGCCATTTCCGGCAGAGATCGGAAGGGGGGTGAATCCCCCCATTTTTGCCAGAAATGGCAGCATTTGTGTTGCCAGAATGGCAGCACAAATGGGGGATGAATCCTCCCTTATTTTGCTGCCATTTTTCGGATGCGAAATGGGGAGATTCACCCCAATTTCTACTGGAAATGGCAGCCATTTGGCTGCCATTTCCAACAGCATTTGTGGCATTACAAATGGGGGGTGAATACCCCCATTTCCGGCAGTACTTGTGCTGCCAGAATGGCAGCACAAATGGGAGGGATGACAGCAAAATAGGAGCGATTCACCCCCATTTCTACCGAAAATGTCAGCAAAATGACTGCTATTTCTGGCAGCATTTGTGCTGCTAGAATGGCAACACAAATGGGGGGGTGAATCCCCCCATTTTGCTGCCATTTCTGCTGGAAATGGCAGCAATTTGACTGACATTTCAGGCAGCATTTGTGCTGCCGAAATGGCAGCAAAATGGCTACTATTTCCGACAGCATTTAGGGGGTGAATCCCCTCATTTTGCTGCAATTTCCTACAGCAAAATGGGGCGATTCACCCCCTATTTCTGCCGGAAATAGCAACCGTTTAGCTGTCATTTTCGAAAGCATTTGTCCTGCCTTAATGGCAGCACAAATGGGGGGTGCATTCTCCCCCCCCCCAATTTTGCTGCCATTTCCAGCAGCAAAATGGGGGGATTCACTCCCCTTTTTTGGCCGTCAGAATGGACCATTCTGGCGGCGCGGCCGGCAGTACTGTCAGCGGCAAATGAGACGTGGGGTAGGGATGGGGTGTGGTGGGTTTTTTTATTATTTTTAAACCTTTTAAAAAAAATGTAAAATATTTATGGGGGGTATAATCATTATTTTGATAAAAATTTAGTTGAATAGTAGAAATAGGGACGATTTTTGTGCATTTTTGAAAGGTTGGGGGATGTGTGTGTTAAAAAATGTTGAAGACGAAACCGGTTCTTAACCCAAATGTTAGGGACGATTTGCGAAATTAACCCTATTGAGTAGCATGCTTTTAAACCATTATATCAACTCTTTTATTTATTAATAATTTTCATTTATATATTACCATTCTCTCGTGTTTCCACTTAATGAAAATATTATTATTAACTACGTATATGCTTAAAGGCTAATTATATTGACACTACTTTTTTTTTTAATTAATCCCACTAATTTTTCAAATGTATTAAAATGGTTAAAATTAAAATAATACAGATAACTATGTCATTTTTAACAATTATAAACATTTCTCCTTTCCTATATTCTTTTCCTACGTACACCAGAAAAACCTTAATCAATCTATTTTAATTTTTATAATAAAATCTATAAGAATCGAAAACAAAATTTTATTTATTTTATACAAAAATAAATTACCGCAAGCTACTACCGTAATTAATAAGTCACTTTCTCTACAACATTTTAAGTAATTTTGTCTGCAGCGCCTCTTAAATTTATAAACTATGAAATTGTATTTATAGAAGAAATAAAGAATCAATTTAATTAATATTATAATTTCATACGAAAAGTAGAATTGACAAAATGCATTCTCCAATTTAGTTGGATGATAATAAACATGAATGTGAATATTTTTCTTTCTCTTTTATTTGAATATTAATTAACTTCCTCTAATATTGATTAGCTAAATTGAGAAGAAGAATATTATTTTGTATTGCTATATTCAAATTTATCTTCTCAAGATTTAAAAACTCCCACAAAAATCTCGTTTTGTTTTTGGCCTTTATTTACCAAAAAAAAAAATTGTAGTGTGTAAAATTTATTTGGTTAAAATGGTATGTCAGGAGGGTACTTTCTTTTGGGTATAAAAATTTTTATATGAATGCGTATCACTGGATATGTGTATGTACATATCCATACATATTACTAGACTGTTAACTAATAATATTAAACAAGTTAGATGATATAAATGTAAAATATAGTAAAACATCAATCGAGTACATAAACGGGTAACTATTAATATATTATTAATAAAGTATTAATTTAACATGTCAAATACTAAATCAAAAATGTATATTTACTGCTTTTATTATGCAAATCCAATGACACATATTTGTTCAATATTTTATTGTTCATTATTATTGAATTTTTTTAGAATTAGTCTTCTCATATAACGCACGGGTGAATTGCTAAACTTATAGTTACTATAGTTCATTGTGATTTGATCATTTGATTGCTAATTATTATATTTTTGTATAGGTTAGACCTATGAACTTGAATGATGTGTTTGGAGGGGACCCAAAATGATAAACTCAGTTATGCAACTAAATTTATGCTCAACACTTAGACATTTTACTACAAATATCCAGTGGTGATTTGTGATTCGCATATCATTTTGTAATTCTAGACGATAAAACTGGTATATTGTACTTTATTTATGACATTATGTTTAAAAAAACTTATACGTCAATTTTGATACGAATGTACACTATAACTCTAACGATTGTCATTATAAACTCATGTTACTTTTTTAGGGATAATATCTATTATTTGTTAGACAAAAGTAATCATGTGATATTATGGGTATTTGTACAAAATAAAATGAAGTATCACACAGTTAGAAAAGGTATATCTAAGGTATTTTCTTATACGTGTATGAAAATTTTTATTTGAATGGATATCGAGCAGATGCGGGTATGTACATGCCTAAGACATATTATTAGACTGTTAACTAATAATATTAAGTAAGTTAGATGATTTAAAAGTAAAATATAGTAAAGTATTAATTGAGTACATAAAAAGATAACTATTAATATGTTATTAATATAACATTACTTTAACGCGTCAAATACTAAATAAAAATTGTATATTTACTGATTTTTTATACAAATCCAATTGCTATATATCTGTGCAACTTATGTGTGAGACTTCTTTCGATTTCACCATTGGCAATGACATTGGTATTGTATAATATTTTTTGATTTCTTGATATTCTGTCTTTTAAGAGACTTCATTTATTGTATTTATTGATAATTATACTTTATTTTCATTTTCATCTTTTCATATAAGGTAAACACGTGTACAATATAAAATATGATATTATTTTCTTTTACAATACTACAATGTGATCATGCATAAATAAATATATGAATAAAATCGGTTATACCATGTGAATAATTTTTGAGTTTTTCTGTATGAGCTCATTCTAATTGAATATATCATCTTTCAATATTTTTGCTGGCTCTCCTTGTAGCTTAAATTCTGATATCAAATTTTATTGTCAAGGTAAATTGTATGAATCTCTTTTATTTTATCAATTATTCGAGATTTTTTTTTTGTTTCTGTTGTCACTAAGAAAAAAAGAAACGTAAATTATGACAACATTAACTGTATCAAATCTCATTGAATTTTTATTTTACTTGCAAATGGATAAATAATATTTAGTTGTCAATAATTAGATCAAGAACTTTATTTAATAGGAATTAAGTCTCTCCACTTTAATTATCAACAATTATATCACTAAAGTTACACGTAATTACATAAAAGTCACTTTGTTAACGCTATACTATTACTTTATCATCATCAAATTAGAGTTTCAAATAATAAGAAAATGATTACTCTAAATAATACATTTTACTGAAGAAGAAAAATAGAAGAATAATTTTAGGGTTACAAAGTTTTTAACGTCTATCTTGACATATAATTTTAAATAAATTTTAACCAATTGTCATACATCGTAGATGGTCATGCTATTATTTAATCATATTCTAATAACAACTTCCACTTAAAATATTTACAAATCTGAATTCTTGAATGGGATATGATACTTTGGAATTTTCGGCCATAAGTTGAAGTTCAAGATCAGTATTCCTGGTATATT
The DNA here is from genome assembly GCA_963692815.1 of Nyctanthes arbor-tristis. Lineage (NCBI taxonomy): Eukaryota > Viridiplantae > Streptophyta > Magnoliopsida > Lamiales > Oleaceae > Nyctanthes > Nyctanthes arbor-tristis. The sequence goes on from CAVNYN010219064.1 coordinate 12,325, forward strand.
GTTACAGAATTTTTATCATTCAAATACAATATGTAATGGTACAAGACTTATAATCTCAAGATATGGAGATTGCTTCATTTAGATAAAAATTCTATCTGAATCAGGTGCACGTGATAAATTTTTTATTATAAAAAAGACCCTGATACTATTTGACAAGACTTCCTTTTACAATACAAATAACATTTGTAAATGTCGTTATTTTTATATTTTTTTATAACATCAAGTATTAAATTTTTATTAAACTTACTCTTGATGTATGACTCTTTCACTAGATCTCTACTCATGTATCGTACGGGTGAAAAATCTAATTTAATTGTTACACCCATGTAACACATAGTTGTTGAATAGACAAATAAAGTATCGTCAAAATTATAAAATGTCAATAAAATTAAAATAAAAAAGTAACATATTGTATTATAAAAATATTAAAAATAATATTTATGATGCTACTTAACTAATATACGAATTTTGAAAAGCCACTTTTAAAACTCGATATAACTAAAAAAAATAAAAAATGATTTCTTTTTTATTTGCAAACAAATTCCAAATTTATTTTGCGAAGACTCAAGTAGTCTACCAATCCGAATCAGTTACCAAATGAATGAACTGATGACCTAGAATTAAGGATTCTTTTTTTATCGTAAATGGTCAAAACTCAAAGCCGAGTCGAAACAAAAAATAGAAAACACAAAGAAATCCTTATTTGACTAAATGAATTAGGGATTCTACTAAGATTTACGCACCAAAAATGGATATGGACATGATAGAAAGAGGAAGAAAAAAGGGAAACACATAGAAATGAAAAAAGAATTAAGAATTTACCATAGAGTGATCAAAACGCCCATAACTAAGGAAGGAAATAACAAATAACTAGTGATGTAATGCTGACATCACTAGAAATTTTACAGAACCCACCTTAACCAGGAAAAAGTATACTAGCTGTTTAATTCAATTAATTAATATATATAGATTAATAATATTATTATTATTATTATTGTTGTTGTCTGCTGCTGCTGCTTCTAAGCATATGTTTATTACTCTCTAACTATTTCATTGTGAAGTTGGATCCCAAATTAGAGAGAGAAAGTGGAAATTTTCCGTTATTTCACATCAACTATAAACTGTACAACAAAAATGAATCTATACAACAAATGATTTTGTATTTTGTTTTGTTAATAACTCTACACATCAAATAAAGGGTTATAAGAAAATAAATATTTTAGCTATATTTTAAAAGGAAATTGGCTTATATTTTGGGGTGAACGAAAAAAAAAAGAATAATAGTATAGTTTTATGAGACAGAGGTAGTAATTAAGATTTGGATACCAATTCAAATGAATTTAAAATTAAAATTGATACCAAAGCAAATTTACCACCAAAATTAAAGTTTAAATTATTAATCTCTAACAAACTGGATGAACTGATCTCTAACGCTATCATACTCACATGTGGTGTGTAAAGACGTGCGTCGATCGTAAAGATGTGCGTCTTTGATCACCACGTGTGAGTCTTAGGAGTGACAATTTCATCCCGATATTCAGGGTGGGTAAAGTATTGGCACCAGTCGGGGGTTGTCTTTTTGTTTTTTTGTATTAGATAAAAAAATTCTAATATAGAAAATTGAACCAAGATACTCAAAGTTATAAGCAATAAGCCTTAACTACTTTGTCCAATGTTGTTTTTGTCACCCTTTTGTACTTTGCACGGATAGAATTACTCAAAATTTAATGGTCTAGATTAAACCCATAAAAAATTTAACCTCCATCTAGCCATCTAAATTAACCTTAATTATGTTTTTTCTTTGTTAAAACTTCTCAAAATTTTCGATTTAGAGTTTTATTACAAGTTTTCATCAAGTTTCCGAATTAATAAAAAAATAAGAAACTTTTTTTGAGTTTCAAAAATTTGTCCTAGAGATTCTAATGAGTTCCCGGTGGACGAATCGCTTTCGAAATGAAAACGTTAGCTTCGTAAAGGCTATCGTACCGTGCTTTCTAAAGATTCATCATTATGGAATTTTTGGGGAAAAAATAACCGAATTAAAAATCAATTCGGCTAAAGAAACAGAACGGGCTCTGAGGTCACACACCGCTACCTCACTTGACACAGGCTAGGTGGCGGCTTGTGATTGGAGATTGGACTTCGAACTCGAGTTGTTTTCTTAGAAAATTAGTACTATATATCTTTTTATTTATTAAATATTTCACTTTAATAATAATTATATTATGTTGATAATAACTATAAACATCAAATAGAGACATATGAGGGAAATTATTTATATTTTGAAGTGAATGAAAAAAGAATAATAGTCTATTTTTAGAGGATAGAGGTAGTAATTAAGATTTGGTGATCATATGTGGATGCTGCTTCAAATGAACTTAAAATTAAAAAAATTGATACCAAAGGATTTTACCACCAAAATTAAAGTTTATTAATCTCTACCAAACGGGCTCCATAGCCCAATTATTGTTGCGGTCGTTTGTCGCCGCATCCAAGCCAAATAAGCTAGTCAGATCCGACAAAAAGACAAGGCCTAGGGAAGAAGAGCGAATACGGCTTTCGCAACGCTTCTAATGTGATAGGTTCTCTGCTCCTTGAACATTCCAACTGAGGCAACTCATGGTGTCTAGAAATGCTGCTCAACATGGTTTGCCAGTTCAATTTCAATATCAACTTTATCCACTTTGCACTTTTTATCTATTGTTAGAGCAAGATTAATGTTGGGAGAAAAAATTTAAGGGGAAAAAAACCAAAGGAAAAAAACCAGAGGGAAAAAATCTATTTCCAAATAATGTATAGGAGAAAAAGTAGGGAGAAAATATGAATTGTACACGTGGAGGTATTTTATTGGATTAGAAGGGGAGTGAGAGTGAGGGAAAAATAATAATTATTGAATTGAGGGGTAATGGGAGAGGGGAAAAACCAAGAATGGGTTTTTAACCCCTAAATTTGGCACACTATTTGAGTTGTTGGAAGTAAAATCCCAAAATTTCGGTTTTTACCTCTAACACTAATAGTGCTCTTATAAGGCCAACTTCCTTGTGTGAATCAAAACTAATCTTAAGGTGGGTGAAAAGTGCTAGGGTTCTTTTATAAAACTTTATTTAAGTGGCATGCCATTACAAACTTTTAGGTAACTAGCCTATTCCTTCAAATAATAATAAAATATAATGTAAAATATCAATTTACCCCTTGATGGAAATAACGCTACTAATGCTGTTATACAGAACACATAACGGCGTTAGTGGTGTTATAATAGATCGATATACGTTAGTCTACAGTGCGTAACGCCAAACAAGCAGTTATATATTTTTCGAGTGGTTTTGGAGCTCTCCTTTCTCCACAAGCTCATTCTTGTGGTATAACGATACTTCACCTTCATTAAAGCATGAGGGGGTCTATTGGGCTTGGCTAACTCTATGTCTCAATACTTTCGACGTAGATGTTAGTTAACAATTTCGACATCTTCCTAATATTTTGAGTGCATCGGCATGAGAGTGATGACGAAAACTCAGAATCTCACAAGACATATTCATCTTGATCCAAGACTAGTTACTTGGTCTATTGGGAGTGAGTTTTACATATGTTATGATCATTACAGACCGATGCGCGTTAGTCTTTAGTGCGTAATGCCAAGCAAGTAGTTATCTATTTCTCGGGTGATTTTGGAGCTCTCCTTTCTCTACAATCTCGTACTTGTAGTGTAATGACACCTAACATTTATTAAAATATGGGGGGCTGATCGGGCTTCCTTAACTCGATGTCTCAATGCTTTCGACATAGATGTTGCTAAAGCATTGCAATGGCCACTTGTCGAGCAAATTGGCATGATAACTGTGAGAAAAATTTAAAATCTCATTAGATATGTTCATCTTAGTCCTGTACTAGTTGCTCGCTATGTTAGGAGGGGGTTTTGCATCTATTATACTTATAATAGACCGATGTTCATTAGTATTTAGACTGTAACGCCAAGGGGGCTGTTCTCTATTTCTCGGGTGATTTTGGAGCTATCCTTTCTCCACAATCTCGTACTTGTGGTGTAACGACATCTCACATTCATTAAAACATTGGGGGGTTGATTGGGCTTCTCTAACTCCATGTGTCAATGCTTTCGATATAGATGTTACTTACTAAAGCGTTACAATGCCCACTTGTCGAGTACATTAGCCTGATAGCGGTGAGAAAAAAGTTAGAATATCATTAGATTTCGGAGCCCTCCTTTCTCCACAAGCTCATCCTTGTAGCATAACGACACCTCACCTTCACTAAATCCTAAAAGAGCTGTTGGGGTTACCTAACTCCATGTCTTAATGCTTTCGATGTAGATGCTAGTTAACAAAGCGCTTTCTTCCCGATATTTGGAGTTCGTTGGCATGATAGCAATGAGGAAATCTTGAAATCTCATTAGATATGTTCATCTTGGCCTAGTAGTAGTTACTCGATATGTTGGTAGGGGCTTTCGTATCTGTTATACTCACAACAGACCGATATCCGTTAGTCTTTAGAATGTAATGCCAAAAAGCCAGTTATCTATTTCTTGGGTAATTTTGGAGCTCTTCTTCTCAACAATCATGTACTTGTGGTGTAACGACACCTCACATTCATTAAAACATAGGGGGTTGATTAGGTTTCCCAAACTCTATGTCCCAATACTTAGGCTTCCCAAACTCTATGTCTCAATACTTTCGATATAGATGTTACTTACTAAAGCATTGCAATGCCCACTTGTGGGCATATTGGCATGATCGTGGTGAGAAAAAGCTGGAATCTCATTAGATATATTAACATTGTCTCAAGCTAGTGTTTTGCCTGCTTTTACATATTATTACATTAAATAGGCTTACGAACACATTTAAAGAAATATTTGCTTGACCGTTCCCCTTGTGCTTCCAAGTCTAACCACACTCGACTTTCTCCTCAAAAACAACATCATAACATACTGCAATCCGCACTGTATCTAGAATATCGATGGCTACATTTAATGTAAATAAATGATGTTAGTTGATGTCTTAATAATTATTTGAACATACTCGATTGTTTGTCTTTAAACATAAAACTAATGATTTACTTATGTTAAATATTGTTGTACATATTATTTATTTTCTAAAAGTATCAAATTAAATATTAGAATAGAGATATATCTATGTAAAGTATCATCTAATAATTATTATCGTTAAGAATTTCGAATAACATCACATGTGCCGTTAAGTTACACAATAAACTATACCTAAAGAAGAGTGCTAGTATAGTTACAAATAACAAACGATTTAATATTTTCATCAACGTAACATGATACAAGACGAATTTGATACTAGACAGCGTTTAAAAAGCAAAATAACGCTATTAATGCCGTTATATATTTTGTATAATAGCACTAATGGTATTATGACGAGATTACCAGAAGTGGCTTCTCACAAAAATATATCATACAATTACTTTAAAAATATAATCTCGTCTCTCTATGGTGAAAATAACTTTAAAAGCAAAAGAACATTATTAATGCCATTATGCATTCTGTATAACAGAACTGGTGGCGTTATGATGATATTAAGTTACCAGAAGTGGCTTCTCACAAAAAAATTCCTACAATCACTTTAAAAATGTATTTTTGTAGAGATTGTAGCGTATAAATACCTCTATCTCTCTCATATAAAATCAAAGTATTTTTAAAATCAAAATAATGCTATTAGTACTGTTTTGCGTTCTATATAACTGCACTAGTGGTGTTATGATGCGATTACGTTATTAGAAATGACTTCTCACAAAAAAAAAAAAAAAACCATACAATCACTTCAAAAATGTAGACTTGTACAAATTGTAGGTGTAAATAGCTCTGTCTCTTCTATTTAAAACCAAAATAACTTTAAAAGTAAAATAACACTACTAATGCCGTTATGCATTCTATATAACAGCACTACTGGCATTATAGTGCGATTATATTATCAGAAGTGGTTTTTCACCCAAAAAAAAATCATACAATCACATAGGCCAGAAACCAAATAGTACAGAAAGAGGGATTCAAGAAATAGAAAAATAAAGTTCATATAGTATGAAAGAAAACAAGAGATAGAGGAAATGAAAGTGTGAAAATATGATTATGCTAAAGCTAAACAAATAATCACAACCACAAAGCATGTAATACCAGCCTAAAATTGATGGGTTTCTTTTATTTTGTCTCTTACCTGACGTTTCTCTTACGATTCTACAACTGTTGGTATTTTCAAACTACTGGCTGTAGAGGGACGACAAAGCAATTGCTGTCTAATTTGATGAAAAACCGTTGATGGTTCAAAAATTAGAGCTTGAATTTTGCTATCTCTTCTATAATTTCATCACAGAGCAGAAGGAAGAGCTGACGACTGCTTGAGGAAGATAAATTTGGGGAAAATCAGACTCCTTTGTTGGGGGTATATAAGTAATTTATTTTTAAAAAATATTTATACTTTTTTTTATACACTCATTAATTTCTTTTTCTAGTCAAAGGCCAGTTTAACAAATTTTTATATAGATGTAGCCAGATGTAGCCTGCACGCCTAAATTCCCAAAGTGGTTACCCGTTTAATGGTGGGCGTAATTTCATGCAACCGATGATGAGGAGTTCTCATGTCAGAATTATCTTCAATATTTTTATGTTCACCTTTGCGAATGTCAATCTCAAAGAAGAATTATTCCTTAGTCACCTATGCCAAGTCCCACACAGCGGTTTATTAGTACTAGTAATACTATAAGCAACGGTCTTTCTAAAGAAATTGTTCAAGTTTCATTTTGAAGAAAGGTCGTGACAAATATCTAACAAAATTGTAGGGTTTTTTTCCACATAATTGATCAAGTTCCATTTTTAAAATTTCCTATAAGTATACAGTAGTTGTCGGAGATTTAGCTCCCTTGGAAAGCAAAAATTCGGAGAAATTATATACAATTTTTGCGTATTTGTAGCAGTTGACGTGGTCACTAGAAGACTTTTATTGGTCAAGTCTTTTTGACGGTAATTATTATTAAATATTATATATTATATCATCATTATTATTATAAATAAATGAAAAGTATTCCCCCCAACATTGATTATAAAATATAAAAATGGAAATAGAAGTTTCCATAGACAATATCAAATGCTGACCCACACACTTTGGGTGCTTTGAAATTGATACTTTTATAATCAACTAGAAACCATTTTGAAGAGGATTAAATAAGGGCTAAGAATTAATTATGACTGTTAAATTAAAGCGGAGCAGTATTAATGTACGTGGCACACTTTAAACAATTAATTACATACTCGATCTTTAAACCGAGTCAGTAACTAACTAAAAGTGACGACTGGTCAATATATGATTATAAGTTCCTTCACTCTCAATAAGAATGCCCTTGTATTCTTGAAGAGAGAGGAACAACAATTTGATCTTTTACTTTCTCTAATACTATAAGATAATAGTGATTAAAGTAATGTTATACATGGAATTGAGCCAACTGCAGAACTTTCTAAAAGCAAGTAGTTAGTTGGTGCGCCACAATGACATGCTCGTTCTTCGGTACCCGCCTTGAAATACCGTATTGAGTTCTCTTGCTCAATCATGCTTCCCGATCTGACCATAGATAGAAGGTGAAGCGACGCAAGAATCAACTAAATTTTATCAGATATATGTGTGTATATATAGGGTTACTTTCACAAAAGGTCATCAACCTTTGAGTTAAGAAACGATTTCATCCTCAACCTTTTTTTTTCATTCTCATGGGTCCTCACTCTTTTATAAATACACACAATATGTCTCTTTTGACATTATTCCGTCAATCTTTTTAGAAAATAATAGTTATGCCCTCAACTTTTGAATTTAAAAAAATAAAATATTTAAAAATAATAAAAAGAAAACCCACCCCACCCCACCCCACCCCATGCCCTAGCAGCAGCAGCATTTTTTGGGGGTGAATCCCCCCTTTCCGGCAGCATTTTGCTACCGGAAAGAGGGGATTCACTCCCCAGTTTCTGCTGTCTGAAACCACTACAGGAAATAAGGACAATAGTAGGGACATTTGTCTCCTTTATAGGCCCAATTGTCGCGGCTATAGGTTTATAGCAGCGATAATAGTAACGACAAGCATCCTTACTATAGAGTTGTACCTGTTGCCATATAGCGACAACGTTGGACCCCTGTAGTGGCGACATATATAGCGGTTGCTACCGGAAAGGGGGGATTCACTCCCCAGTTTCTGCTGTCTGAAACCACTACAGGAAATAAGGACAATAGTAGGGACATTTGTCTCCTTTATAGGCCCAATTGTCGCGGCTATAGGTTTATAGCAGCGATAATAGTAACGACAAGCATCCTTACTATAGAGTTGTACCTGTTGCCATATAGCGACAACGTTGGACCCCTGTAGTGGCGACATATATAGCGGTTGCTACCGGAAAGGGGGGATTCACTCCCCAGTTTCTGCTGTCTGAAACCACTACAGGAAATAAGGACAATAGTAGGGACATTTGTCTCCTTTATAGGCCCAATTGTCGCGGCTATAGGTTTATAGCAGCGATAATAGTAACGACAAGCATCCTTACTATAGAGTTGTACCTGTTGCCATATAGCGACAACGTTGGACCCCTGTAGTGGCGACATATATAGCGGTTGCTACCGGAAAGGGGGGATTCACTCCCCAGTTTCTGCTGTCTGAAACCACTACAGGAAATAAGGACAATAGTAGGGACATTTGTCTCCTTTATAGGCCCAATTGTCGCGGCTATAGGTTTATAGCAGCGATAATAGTAACGACAAGCATCCTTACTATAGAGTTGTACCTGTTGCCATATAGCGACAACGTTGGACCCCTGTAGTGGCGACATATATAGCGGCGACCTGACCCGTCCCAATTTGACCCGACCCGTGACCAATCCCAACCCGACCCATTTCTACCATATTTAATTGAGGCATTATTTTGCCTCCGCCAAGGCTCGAACACGGGAGCCCCTTTTCACACCCCAAGTCCTTCACCAAGTGAGCTAAAGTCATTTTCAATTCAATACTTGCATTTATTATATAAATTATTACAACAATAGCGACAAACATGGTATCTATGACAATGAAAAGAAATCAGTATAGGGCTCGAAAAAGGCGGAAAATCTTCCCCCTAACTATATAGCGACAACTTTCATATCGTCGCTATAGATGAGACGTGGCCGCCGTTGTAGCAAGGACCTATAGTGGTGACATTTTAATGACGTCGCTGTAGATGGGACCTATAGCGGCGACTTTATTTTGTCACCGCCAGAGGAGTTAGCCTACTGTGGTGACCTACAGTCGCCGCTATAGCCGGAGCTATAGCGACAAATTCCGATGTTGTCGGAAATTGTCGCCGCTATAGGCAACATTTTTTGTAGCGGCAATAAAATGCTACTATTCCGGCAGCATTTTGGGGGAGGGGTGAATCCCCCATTTTTGGTAGCATGTGTGGGGTAGGGGTAGTTTTTTTTTTAAAATTAAATTTTTTATTATTTTTAAATATTTTATTTTTTAAATTTAAAAATTGAGGTTATAACTGTTATTTTCTAAAAAAATTAAAGGAATAGTGTCAAATGAGACCTATCGTGTGCATTTATAAAAGGTTAGGGACTCAGGCTAGTGAAATAAAAAGTTGGAGATGAAACCGATTTGAATCGGTAAGAATTACCGATTCGAAACCGATTCGAATCGGTAATTCTTAACTAAGAGGTTGGAGACCTTTTGTGAAAATTAACCTCATATATATATATATATATATATATACTAGTGACCGTACGTGCATTGCGCACGTGTCTCTAATGTCATTTGTATCCACGTAAAAATGTCACTTGTTACATATATGATACATGCAAATGTGTTATTCCATAAAACACTTGCAAAGAATCTTATAGTCCGTTTCTTGCAATTCCCATATGCAACTAAAAGCATAAGTTGCAGAAATTAAAGATGGGAATTTATCCCTAATTCAATCCTGCAAATCCATTACAGCAAAAACCAGTGGCTAAACTCCAAAAAGGAAAATAGAATCCAAATGAATCCACTTCAATTCCAAATTTGCAACAAAATCCCCAACTTAAGCAAGAAAGATGTTTGAGCAAAGAAATTTCATAAGAAAGGCAGGATATACATGGAGTTTGGAAAAGAATTCAAAGGCAGCAACTTACTGGAAAAGAAAAATCTTTTTTTGAATGTGTTCATTCATTTTGACTACTCTAGCATATTTTCTCATAGGAATTCCGACTCTACCTTTCGAGATGCTAGCAAACCTAAACAAATGCCAAGATAAAAGCAGAAAATAAATGGTTCTCATCTCTATGGTATTTGGCTTCACCTTCATGGCACAATATGACATTTTCCAACATTCACTTTTCTAGTCTCTTTGTTCAGCTAATAATTCTTCAAACCATATCCTTTGAAAGTAGGAAAGCGCAATAAAGTTTAATGCATAAATAAACGTGATTTAGGGTCATAGTTTTCCTAGTAGCAACTACCAAGGTCCTTAATCATTAAGAAAGAAGGAACTAATTAAAAACCATGTGAATGAAAATAACAAACATAAAGAAGATCGGAAGAGCGCTAGAAAATAGACATGAAAAAGGTTTTAACTCTTGTTAAAATAAAACCCCCACTACCCCCACAAAAGCAAGCATTTCAACCTTTTAAGTAGCAATTTTCAAAGTGTAATGTTGTTAAGTGGTTGTAGCCCAGAATGTTTGTCACTCACTTTAATATGTGAGATGTATTTTCCACTATTCTAATGCTTGAATATGATACAACACAATTTTAAGAGAGTGCATTCAAAGAAACAAAAGCTAGAACTCTGTATAACTTTAGCATCAAATGAAAATATAGAAAAATTGAAAGGAATGCAAAAAAAAAAAAAATATATTACCTAGCAATTATAGTTCATTTCACTCTTTCATTCACATAGCCCTTTGGATTGGTTTGGATGTAGATCATCATAATCTGGTCATCACATCATCACAAAGGTTAAATGATATAAACACATCAGAAAGATGAGGAAGACGACAGAAAAGGCCAATTCGAATAAAATATTAAGACCAAAACATCAAATGAATAAAAACCTCATAGAGAGTAACAAAAGAAAAAAATTTAATGTCCATATTTAGAAAGTTACATAAATAAAAAAATTATCAAGCTAGAAAATGGAACAGAAAGCGCCTCACTGGATCTATGACATACAAAAGAAGAAAACAACCGGAAAAACAACAAAAAAACAAACAGGAAAAAATTACCAGCAACTAAAAATCCTCCGAAGATGACACCTTTGAGAAAAGAAAAAAAATCAAATCTCATAGAGAAAAATAGAGGACAAACTAAAGAACCGCGGAGAGAAAAATGCTAACCTAAAGATGTATCAAAAGTGGAACTATTTTTTCTGCATAAAACAAATGAGAAAGCCCCGCAGCCAAAGTGAAAAATGGAACGGACCAAAATAAACATATAGTTACCTTTTTATAGCAAGAAATCTTCCCCAGTCAATTCAACGAACCACAGACTGTAGCACAAAAAACACTAATTTTCCCGAAAACATAAAAAGGCGCAGAAAAACGAAAGAAAAAGGTTACCTATAATAACCCTTAATAGAGTATAATGACGGATCGAATACCCCAAAATCATAACCGACATGAGCTCACTCTTACAACGCGATAACAACATCAGTCGAAGAAAAGAAAAAGTGTAGATCCAAAAGAGAGAGAAAAAAGGACACCGAAAGGAGCTGGAAAACCTACGATCTATATGCCTACAAAAACCCAGGATGCCGGCTAAATAAGTGAACAAAGAATATGCAAGCACAAAAAGGAAAAGCGGAAGCTTGAATGACTTCTTTTAATAGCACTTTTTGTATATACGTCATCTACCTTTTTTAGGTTTCTTTTCACTATTTTCCTTTCCCAACTCTCTGCTGTCTAAACTAACTGATAAACTGAATAGCACCATGTACTCCACTTTATCTTCAATCTTGATTTCGACTGTTGTTTCAATTTCCCAACAGCCAAAAACTCCTTAAATTCATTATTAAGCAAAATTCAGCACTAAATCAACAACCCTATGAAAGAGCATATCTAATATAGGAAATATGCTTAAAATGAAAAAAATAACAACAAGAGAAAAGAAAATGCTTCTCATTATGAACAAACGTCCAATTGGCCCCATCCAATAAGTTGACCAAAATTATAGCATAGATTTGTATTAAGATGTTGAACTAAAAGATTATTTAGGAGATGTGAGGGTGATTTCCACCTTAATTCACAGTAAATGCAAACCTTGGCAGCCTAAAATTTGAATATGTATCATTAGATGTTGCACTGCTTCTAGTTCTACTGACTTGAACATCAGCGGCATTATGATTTCTGGCTTTTGTACCAAACTCAACTCAACAGGGTCAAGCAGAGTAACCTACGTTATCTGAGCACCCTTAATGTGTACCAAATTATATCAAAACATTAAAATACCTATAATTTTAAATGCTAATTCACAGGTGATTGCTAATCTTAGATTAAAGCTTATGCAATACAATCCCAATAACCACAATCCCATAAAGTAAATCCCTTTTTAAAACTCTTGATCCTAATTCAAATAAGACAACAAGTCGCATAGTTATCAGACCCAGCTCGGACATTGATTTAGTTATCAGACCCAGCTAGGACTTGGGTCATTGGTTCACCGGTTCAACTGATGACTCGGTGATTGAACCGGCGGGTCAATTTCGATCAACTCGTTGAATTATTTTTGACAAATATAGAATGAATAATTGCCATTAGTTTCAATTTTACCATAATTTCATAATTAAAATATCATTACGCACATGTGAAAATAAAACCAATAAATATCCTTAGATGTAATTAACCTTGAATTAGAATTTTTGGCCTGTGATTGTTGGATGGCTAGACTGCATCGAGAGAACGACGATAAAAAGTTGGTATTAGGTGAAAAATAGATGTTAAAAGATGTTAATTGACCATTGAGTTCTAAATTTCCTTAATGTGCAATTACCAGGGCGGTTCTTCGGTTTTCAGGTCACCGGTTCTTTGTAAAACCCGCCGGGTCAGCCGGGTCAACTTTAGTTCAATTGCGTATTGTTAATCAATTATTAACCGAACCGGGCACTTGGCCGGGTCACCGGTTTTCAGGTCCAACTAGTTGGTCCAGTCCGGTTTTGATAACTATGTCTAGTAGTCTTTAGAAAGAGCCATTGCTTTCGCCATGTAACAGCAAAAATAAATTACAAACTGTACTTATCATTTTGGAAATGAAAAATAAAAACAGCTTAGCTAAGTCGATTATGACAAGCACTCAAAACCACTTCTACTCGTCTGTTCAGCTGGCAACAATCTTGAAGTAGCACGCAAAAAATTAAGATATACAAATTTACCCAGATATACACAAAGTCCTAAAACTCAAGTGCTGTGATTAATTACTGCTGAATGATAATTAATTATTATATCAATATTAATTAATTTCAAATTAATGTAGTAAAATAAAGGGACGAAAGCAGAAGCAAATTTCCTTAGGAATACGAAAGTAAAAGAATGGTGATTATTATGGCGTTCCTCTTTCCTTTTGTTTTTTTATTTTAACCGTAAACCACAAAGAATCAAAAAACTTAACTTTTGCAGGACTGGTACTTGAAGAAGAAGATTTCCGGTTGAGACCCCACGTTTCCAGCGATTGAGGAAAGAGAATCAAAGGCAATGGAATGCCTGAAAGGGGAATCGATCTAACGAAATAGAGGAGTTCTTCGAGAGAGATCGAGAGAAGCTTTAAGAACAAATCTTCAGTGCTAGGAGTGGCGAGCTTGGAGAAGAACAAATTCTATGGCTAAGAACGAGGCATTTCTGGAAAACGGTATTGGAGACGGAGACGACATTGCGAGTTGAGGGAAGGATAAAAAAAAGAAAAAAAATAAAAAACGACAAAGCTAAAGGACAAAATAGAGACGACGATGGGGCCCACAAACCAGCTCTTTTATTATAGTAGGATATATATCAATAACGTTCAAGCACTTACCAAAGGTGCTGCTTTTACCCATGTGGCTTGCATTGATGCACGTCACATGGATTTAAAATACACATGACGTGCATCAATATATGTCATATAGGGTAGGAGATGCTCAGGAGGCGTTTGAAGATTTTCATTATATATATATATTAAGTATTTTTTTACTGTAGTCTTCTCGGTAAACTGTAATATAAGGTCATTTTACACTGTACTTTTTCGAATCGCGGTGCTTCTTATATTCTTCTGAGTTTCAAATGTTTTGCCCATATCGGATTTGATTTAATTTTGCTAACAGATGGCCAACATGTGATGCTTTGAATGGGAAGATTATTTGAGATTGGAAGACTACTGTATTTCGCGTCATTTGTATAATCTTTTTAGGGTTTTGGATTATTTTTTCCTTATCTTATTAGACGAATTTTTTTTTTTTGTTTTTAATTTTATTGTGTTCTTATCCTATTTTGGGCAGGATCGAACATTGTTCATAGGTCTGAGTTTCACCTATTTAAGGGCATCAACTTCATCCTGCGGCTAACACAAGAGTGGAGTATATCCTATACATTCATTCACTACAATCGCTTATTAGGTTACTTTTTTGTGATCATATAGGAATCATTTATTATTATCATTTAGAAGTCATTTACATATGTCACTTGGTAGGGATGAATACGGTTTGGTTCGGGCAGTTTTTTATTTATTTTTAAGCAAAACTATTAGATTCAGTTTAGAGAAATTGTAAACCAAATCAAACAATTTAATTTTTCAAACCAAACCAAACTAAACCAAACCTTTTTTTCAATTTGGTTCGGTTTTAAACCACAGTTTATCTATCAACATAATGAAAATTAACTCAAAACATAATAATAGTTTTATAAATATTAATATTTTATTATACTAATATGTTTTTTCAATACTGATATCAATATCAAACTTATAAAAAGTAAGTAAATTTTACTAAAACACAGACATATAATTAATGAAATGTAACAAATAAAAAAATCGAAATAATACATAAGTTTCAAATGATATATTGCCAGAATATATTTATGAAAGTGTTATTTTATCTAAGTATATAAGTGTCAAAATTTTAGAAAAATATGGTCAATTGATTACGATATGATTTCTCAAGAACTTTTTTTAAGGTAAGTAATTAAATTAGTAAAAAATTAGTTTATTAAATTAGTAAAATGAATCAAAATATCACAAGGAATTCACTATTAGAGTACCAAACTCATTCAACAAATCTGACAATAATAAATTAATTAAGTCCTTTTATATTTTTTCCTCATATTATTTACACATTAATAATTTTTTAATTAAAATATAAAAAACGGTTTGGATCGGTTTAAGCGATTTTTTAAACATCGACACCTAAACAAAACTATTTCAAGTAGTTTGAAATTTTCTTAAACCAAACCAAACTATTTCACTTTTCAAACTAAACCAATCCAAACTATTTTTACAAATTGGTTCAGTTTTTCGGTTTATTTGTTCAGCCCAATCCCTTGGTGTTCCGATATATTTACTTGTAAAATAAATAAAATAATCTATGATAAATAGTTTTAATTAACATTTCATAATTTATAAAATGACTATCGTGAGGTGATGTCAGTGAAATAATTAAAGTTGAAATTAAATTTCTAATATTTTATATATTATTTTATGCGCATATATAATATACGTAAAATATATAATATTATAATATATATTATAATATATAAAAATATATATATATATATATATAAAATAAAAGTTATATCTTGTGTTTAGATTTTTGAGTGGAGATATTTTTCAAAAAACATAAATAGAATAATAAATAAATATATATATATCTATTTCGCGCTTATATATGCTTTTATTTTATACGCTTTCAATCTTATATACATTCTCATATTAGTGTTTGGTATATGTATTCTATTAGTTTTTAGACTATCTTTAAATATTTTTGCATCCAGTAAGTCGTAAAAATCAGCGAGGGTCAAAGGTCAATAAAGGTCAACGGGTAGAGGGTCTTGGAAACAGGTCTTAAGCGCCTCACACAACTCAATGACCTGGTGACCTAATGACCAGAAGGCCTAGATACCTAATTTGGAGACTTAGGGGCGGACATCTACACTAGCACTCCTACGGTCCAGGGTGTCTAGGCGCCAATATAGCGAGTTAGTAACGCCCCGACATGGCGCCGCGAACTAGCGAGTTAGCCAACTGGATAGTAGCACGTGGGAAATCTTATCACGTAGGGCGGATGAGACGCCAGCATTAAATGCGAAACAATAGTTACCTGCCTCATGCATGGTTTAAACTACCAATTGTCAAAAAGTGGAGGATTAACCCCTACTGATTGGACACTTGTGTCATTTTAGTGGGTCCGATATTAAATACATGTAATCATTATCCCCTTACAAACAAGTAAATGTACATTATAAGTAGATGCAAACAGAAGTGAGAAGGGGTTGGACATCCAAACCTCATTCTTCTTGTCTTTCACACATTTATAATCTTTCATTTACTACAAACACGACAAACATTCTCTGCCTTTTCTTGCATTTACTGCTTATACCGATTCGCATACAAATCTTCCACGAATATAAATCTTATTTGTTGAGTCGAAAGCTAAATTTGGTATCAACAAATTGCCACCGTCTATGGGAAACTTACAAAAAGTCGTGACAAGCAATTATCCGGTGAAATCTAACTCCCGATAAAAAGGAAACGAGTGGAATACACTCTGAGAATCAAAAGACAAGAACTAGTGACGTCAAACTGCCTCTCGGGTTCAGAAAAAACTGACCCACAACCAGTGCCGGCCCCTCAAGACTGGCGGCTGCAACTTCCTAACAGCGTACGATAAGATCCTCCTCTCGTGGCAACTCTTCTTGGCGTGCCCAAGACGTCGAAAGATCTCCAGCGAGGACTAACCCTCAAAGGGAACATGTCAAGAGGAGAGTAAGTTTCACTCCGACCCAAAACTCCAGTCAACCAGCTCCCAACGCGAAAGCCGCACCACCTCCTACTAGAAATATAGCCGGAAGCAGCGTGTTTATCAGGCTAGGGCCCCAGACGTCTAAGGTCGCCAGAACCTATGCTACCAAGTAAATGTAGACAGAGGAGGAAAAGTCCGACGCCTATAAACCATGATAGTCATGCGTCCAACTCGCCTCCAGAGGTGCTACGAGGCCAATGACCAGCTCCTCAGCGGATCCACGAGCTGAGGAAACGGCTGAGCCACCTCGAAAAGAAATAGTCCAAAGGGAAGGTAACAAATGACCTATGGAGAAGGCCGTCCTCTTTTGGCCTCTTCATCCGTGAAGCTGTCATGCCATCTAAAATAAAGCTCTCTCAGATAGGGATTTATTGTGGAGAATCAGACCCTATCGTTATCCTTCACCGATATGTGTCTTGGATGGAGCTCCAGAACGCCACAGGAGCCATCATATGCAAAGCTTTTGCACTCACTTTGAAGGGTAACGCTCAAACTTTGTATGGCAACTTAGCCCCAGGGTCCGTACACAGTTGGGAACAACTCTCCTCCGAGTTCGCTTCCCAATTTATGGGGTCCAAGGCTAGAGCCGCTCCCACGGAGATGTTGGGAACCATCAAGCAAGAGCTCAAAGGCTATTTGCACCGCTTCAATAAACAGGTCATGACCATGGAAAAGGTGGTAGACGAATCGTTTTTGATCGCGGTCAAATCGGGCTTTTACAAAGACATCCGCTTTTGGTGGGCCATGCACGAAGACCACCCGAGTACTTATAATGAGCTTCTGAGGCGGGCTGAGAATTACATCAGCACCGAGGAGGCCATTGAGGGTACTTCGCTAGCCGAAAAACCTCCGAAAGATGACAGGAAGGATCAGAAGGCAAAAAAGGTCCTGCGACGTGGCAAGAAGCCTTCCATATCATTCAAGCCCATCAGCAAGCTCAACGTTTCAGTCGAACACATCTTTAACATCTTGCAAAATGATCCCATTTTACCGAAGGCAAGGTCTTTAAGGAAGCCGCTGAAGGACGCTGACCAGTCCAAATACAGTAAGTGTCATCGAAGTGCAGGTGACAACACGGACGGATGCAGGCATCTCAAACAAGATATCGAGAAGCTAATCGAACGGGGGTACTTAAGCAAATACGTGGCCAATCACCAAGGGCAAGATCGACAAGCTCGTCCCCATGTAGACCTCAACGCCCAGCTCCCAAGGAACCAACCTCTTGCTGAAATCCACATACTTGTCAGCCGAAATAACAACACGGAGGGTTCCAAGAGACAGAGGCGAGGTCTCGTGAGAGAAGCCTAGAATTGTTACCACCTGCTCATAGCACAACCCTCGTCTCTCGAACTAGCTCGTTCTCTTTTTGTAAGAAGGATGCTTACGGCGTGTTACACCATCACACAGACGCTCTAATCATCACTATGCCGGTCCAGAAGTTAAAATCCACAAGACCTTGGTGGATAATGGCAACACTGTGAACATCATTTACTGGTGAACTTTCCAGCAAATAAAAATAGACCCGAAGAGCCTAAGGCCATATGGTACTAGACTCCAGGGTTTTACTGGAGACTATGTAAAAGCGAAGGGCCAGATCACACTCCTTGTCGAACTAGAGTACGAGCCCTGTAAAGGAAGAATATTGTCGGACTCCATTATAGTGGACGTACCCTCGAACCACAACGCCATTCTAGGTCACCCAATTTTGTACGAACTCAGAGCCGCGACCTTTATTTACCACTACGTCATGAAATTCTCAACTTACTATGGGATGGCTATAGTACGAGGTGACCAGTGGGCATCAAGGGAATGTAACCTGGATTACGCGGAAAAAACAACTGCCTTGATAGAAATTCGCACAACCAATCCTGGAGTCAAGAGGCAGAATTATCCACTACTCTTAAACTCCACACCCAAGTGTCAGCACGCGAGGCACTGTAGCAAGGCCAGACTAATTTCATCGTCTAGCCCTTGAAGGGGGAGTATCTCCCCACCAGGTTGTGAAGGTCAAAAGCACAGCGCAACTCATGCACATGAGACATAAAGAAAAAGAGAGGTGAAAGCCGGGTACCAATTCTACATTTGTATTTTCTCAAATTTTTTGTATACTAACTATCAGGTCATAGCTAAAAAATTAATACACTTATGTGCGTCGGCCATAATTTTGAGACCCAACAGTTAATTCGAAAGACGAGTGTTTATTTTGATGTAACATCCTTCTTTTAATGCGAACACAAGGCGTATCCGCAACAGCCAAGTATATAGGTCTGCAGTCTAAGTTAGAACAAGCTTCTAGCTAACGACTTAACACTTGACCATGACTAGAACAAGCTTTTAGTCTGCATTCAAATAGAAAAATTTGCACTCAACGACTAGAATAAGCTTTTAGTCCGCGCTCAAGTATATAGGTTTGCGATCTAAGTTAGAACAAGCTTTTAACTAGCGACCTAATACTTGACCATGACTAGAACAAGCTTTTAGTCTGCACTCAAGTCGAAGAATTCACGCTGAACCACTAGAACAAGCTTTTAGTCTGCGCTCAAGTATATAGGTCTGTGATCTAAGTTAGGACAAGCTTCTCACTAGCGACTTAACACTTGACCATGACTAAAACAAGCTTTTAGTCTACGCTCAAGTCGAGAAATTCGCGCTTAACGACTAGAACAAGCTTTTAGTCTGTACTCAAGCTGAATAATTTGCGCTCAATGACTAGAATAAGCTTTTAGTCTGCCCTCAAGTATATAGGTCTGTGATCTAAGTTAGAACAAGCTTCTAACTAGCGACCTAGCACTTGACCATGACTAAAACAATGTTTTAATCTGCGCTCAAGTATATAGGTCTGCGATCTAAGTTAGAACAAGTTTCTAACTAGTGACCTAACACCTGACCATGAATAGAACAAGCTTTTAATCTGTGCTCAAGTCGAAGAATTCACGCTCAAGGACTAGAATAAGCTTTTAGTCCGTGCTCAAGTATATAGGTCTACGATCTAAGTTAGAACAAGCTTCTAACTAGCGACCTAACACTTGACTATGACTAGGACAAGCTTTTAGTCTGCACTCAAGTCAAAAAATTCGCGCTTAACTACTAGAACAAGCTTTTAATCTACGCTCAAGTATAAAGGTCTGTGATCTAAGTTAGAACAAGCTTCTAACTAGCGACTTATCACTTGACCACGACTACAACAGGCTCGTAGTCTGCGCTCAATCAGGAGATCCGCGACCAAGGTCTAAACCAGCTCTCTACTTAGCAATCCAATACTCGGGGGCAGGTTGCCAAGGCTCCTAGCTCAAAGGGTTAAAGCAAGCTGTCAGTTTGACGGGACACAATCAGATAAATCCTCGATCCGCTATGACAACGTGTGAGGGACTTGGGACTAGGGCGAGTTTCTTGGCAAACGGGATGTGTTTGAATTCTGGGACAAACAGGCATAAGAGGAGACGAGTTCTCCATTAAAAAAAATAGCGTACAGTATGTTGCTTTGACGAGTATATAAATGAGCTAACACTTGAAGAAATTTTCGTTATATTCATCGAAGATTACGAAAAGGAAAGGAGCTAGGGTATAAAAATTCCTAAACTTGACCTTCAGAGGATGAGGCCACGTTCTCCCCAGCTGGAACAATGGTCTGAACCCCTGCGGTGGAAGCCGCATCCTCAGTACTCTCTCTGTCAGCACGCTCTCTGTCGGTAGTGGGGATCTTCTCTTGCAGATGCCGACAACTAGGCAGGGGCAGGAGCTTCTAATTCGATTTCGACCTCCTCATCTTCATCGTCAGAGCCCATGAAGCCATACTCTTCTTTCGGTTTGGCGACCTGCTCCTTGAGGAAGGTTAAGTCACACTCAGGATGCGCCCTTATAACCTCGCCAAGGATCTTCTTTGCCGTTTCATAGTAAAGGTCGGCGTTAGCACTTTTGAACTCCTCAGAGGCCTTGTATTTGACTTATCTTCTGGTATCCAATGAACTCGCTAGCGGCAGCTCTTCTCTCAGCCTTCCTCAAAATTTGCTCATGGTTTGACCTCTCTGTCACTAGCTGGGTCGCCAAATCCTCGAACTTCCTCTTCCAGGCCTCTAGCTCAGTCCGCAAGTTGGCCGATTCCCCCTAGACACATGCAGTTCCTACTCTTTCTCCCTAAGAGCCAACTCCCCCTCCTTTTTAGCCTTACTGGCCTCAATTGCTTGGCCGAAAAGTTTCCTGTTCTCCCCAAGGAAACGCCACACACGGGCCATAACATGTTCGTCCAACATAGCCGACTGAGCTCGCATCACCCCACTCACCTACAGAAGCTCAGCCATCGTCAAGCTCGCCGTGAAGCCTTTCCGCTTCCTAGACCAGGCCCGGGCCATGCTACTTATGGCATTCGTGATGGGCCTGGCATCCCCGGGACGCTAGAGGGAAAAGAGCTTCTTGGCCAAGTTGAATTTAAGCAGCGCCTTTGGTTTTTTACTAATAAATTTCTCTATCTCGGCCCGCCTAACTTGGTCCACTGGGAGATAAAGATCTTTACTCAAAATGTCAATGACTCCTTTAGCAGGTCGCTCATTGCGAAGAGCAATGGGTGCAGGAGTAGCAGGAAGGACGGGGGAGGGTTGGCCATGGGCTCTCGGACGGCCAATTGCCTTTTTCTAGGTTGCTTCGAGGTTGCTGTACCGTCAGCTATCATAGGCCTCTTCCCAGCGGCCTTCTCTTGTCTCATTTTCTTCTTATCCTCCTGCCTCCTCAAAGCCTCATTGAACTGTTCAGCTGTCCTAATCCTCTCGGCTTTATCGCGCGCTGCTTTTCTCTTCTCTCACGCAGTTCTTTTCCTCTCGAACTCTCGAATAGCCCGCCTTTAACCTTTGGAGAGATATTTTTTCCCTGAAAATGAAAAGTGTTAGGACACTGAAGAATATCTAAAAGGCTGGATGTCAGATGTAGAAGAACAGCTTACAGTTGCTCGGGTCCTTGGAAATGCGCTTGGACCTGGAAACAGACAGGCCACCACTTATTAGGAAATCCTCGTCCATCAGATCCGCGACGTGACAATGATGCTATGGTATTTGGGCTACAATCTCAGCCTGCTACCGAAACAACACAGATAATGCTCGACCTCGCTAGATACCTAACAAAAAAGAAGATCCAGTTAAAGTGTCAGTCTATCAGCCCGTGGAAGAAATTCTATCGAAAATATGCTTACTGAGTTCCATATAGCTTGTGGTGATGCTCGTGTCCTCGTTGCCAAGACTCGACGGACTCCTCTACACGCCCCACCCAAAACCAGCTCTCTTTCCAGCTTTCTTTCAGACGCCCCTCCTACCAAGTTTCCCAAGAGATTTAAGCCCCCGCCTTAGACCGTGCAACTAAGTGAAACCACCCTTTCTCGGAGGGTGAGTTCCTCAGCACGTAGTACGAATTGAAGTCCTCCGGACTCAGATATCCCCATTCTTTGTGTTGCCACAAAGCAAAGACCCCAATAATTGTCCTCCAGTTCTCAGGTGTAATTTGAGAAGCGGCAATTCCCCAAGACCTCAACAACCTAGTGATAGGCCGCGGAAGCAGGACGCGAAAGCCGGCCTCAAACATCGTGATGCTCGCTGCTATGTACCCCCTGGGGGCAATGAGCCCGCTCCCTTTCATAAGGGACCCAAAGCGTGACGCGGTCAGGAACGCAGTAATCCTGCCGTATTGTGTGTAGGTCAGTCTCTTTTATTTTGGAAGGGATATGTTTGCACACCTACGACCGGTCTTTATCACGAATTACCACCATCGGAGGGCTCCCACTAGAACTCACTCTCCTCATCATCCTCTCTCTCATCATCTGTCCAATCAAACTAGACTCCTGGTGCGGAATTTGGCGTTGTCCCCGCCGTCTCCTCATTCGTGGACCATTCCACGTCTATTGCTACGCTTCCACCTACATTACTCACCGGAAGAGACTCTTTTCTACGCTCAGTCCGTGAAATCCCCTCAGACACTAGAAGATTACTCAGGGTTTCTGATAGATTAGCAAAAAATCCCCTATAAATAAGGAAAAGAGTGTTTTTACCTTGGCACTGATATTGTCTCAGAAGCTTTGAGGGACACCGGGAAGGAATCAACAAATCACAAGTCTGAAGAAAGTGGCCACAGAAAGCTCCTGGAAATTGGCTACAAAAGAAGACAATGCGAAGGGGAAAAAGGAATGAACAGAAGGGTATAAATAGAGTTTTGTGGGAAGATAGAAGGGCAACGGCTGCGTGGGATACTGAGAACATAAAAGGCAACATTCAAAGTAATGATTATTGCCTTTAAGACTCCTGAACAAGCCATTCCATTGAACAATGGACATATGGCAAAGAGCGCCGCCTCAACTCCCTTTTTCGAAATTCAAAGGGTCATATTTCAGGAGGCAAAAAGCTCTAAGAGAATCGCCAGTTAACCTTCAAGGCCGTTAATCTTGGGCTCAAGGAACAGCGACTTTGAGGGGGCATTTTGTAGCCACCAGGTCGTAAAAGTCAGCGAGGGTCAAAGGTCAACGAGTATAGGGTCTTAGAAACAGGCCTTAAGTGCCTCACACAACCCATCGACCTGGCGACCTAACGACCAGAAGGCCTGGAGGCCTGATTTGGCGACGTGGGGGCGGACATCTACTCTAACACTCCTATGATCCAAGGCATCTGGGCGCCGAGACAGTGAGTTAGTAATGCCCCAATGTAGCGCCGCGACCTAGCGAGCTAGCCAACTAGATAGTGGCGTGGGAACCCACGTGGGAAATCTTATCATTTATGGCTGATGGGACGTCAGCACTAAATGCGAAACGGTAGTTACCTAACCCATGCATGACTTAAACAGCCATTAGTCAAAAAGTGGAGGATTAGCCCCTGCCGATTGGACATTTGCATCATTCTAGTGGGTCCAGCATTAAATACATGCAATCATTATCCCCATGCAAATAAGCAAATGTACACTATAAATAGAGGCAAACAAAAGTGACTGGAGTTCAGACGGTGCTCTTCCGATCTCTTCTTGTCTTTCACACATTTATAGTCTTCTATTTATTGCAAACACGACAAACATTCTCTGCCTTTTCTTGCATTTACTGCTTATACCGATTCGAATACAAATCTCCCACGAATATAAATCTTATTTGTTGAGTCGAAAGCTAAATTTGGCGTCAATAATTTTATATTTGTTCAAAATTCTAATAGGTGAGAGACAAATCTCAAGTCATGGGTTTTCGGACTTCCCTATTATTTCTATTAAGTGCCTACTCGTGAATTGTTGACATAATAATAATAATAATAATAATAATAATAATAATAATAATAATAATGAAGAAGAAGAAGAAGTAAAATTAAATTAATTTCAAAACATTTACTTAAATTCAATTCAATATGAAAAGCCACATATTATATAACATATAGCTATATGTTTATTATATTACTTAATTTATTGTTTTTTTAGGAGAACCTATTTTTATCAGTAAAAATTTAAGTTGAGATGATATAATAGGAATAATATTTGATGATGATGATTTAGAACAAAATAAAAAATTCTTTTAATTCTTTTTAGAGGGAAAATGAGTTAAAATTAAATCAATTTCAAAACATTTACTTTAATTCAATTTAATATGATAATCCACATGTCATAAAACATATGGCTATATGTTTACAAAATTACTTAATTTATTTTTTTTTGTGGGATCCTATATATATATATATATATGTAAAAATTTAAGTCGGGGGATACAATAGTAATAACATGTGATGATGATAATTTAGAACAAAAATAAAAAATTTTTTTAATTCTTTCTTAAGTGGAAAATGGTTAAAAATTATTGTTAAGGGTAAATCATATAGAATTTATCTTTTTTTGTAATATTACTTCCAATGAGTCTTTTGTAATAGGAGAGTATGTACTTTTAGATTTTTTTAGAATTGATTCAGTGAATAGTGATTTCTTTGAAGAATGAGAAAAAATAATTTTTTCAAGAATATATGGTATATTGTGAATGTAATAAAGAATTTATTTTGATAAATGAATATCATCTAGACTATAAATATGTTCTTAGAGTTCTTAGACTGATAGTTATTGAACAAAGATATGTGTGTAAGGTAATTTTGTAGTTATATAAATTTTGTATGTTTTCTTTTCCATGATTTCTTAGTTTTCATATTTAATGTGAAATTAAATTTATATTAAAAAATTTCTCATTAATTCTTATTTATATTAGTTAAAAGTACTGTTTTATGAATGACAATTAATTAGCTTTGTGTTAAAATGAAAGAATTGTACGAAATAAAATTATTATTAGTAACATGTGTATATGAGTGAATAATACACAATAAAATTGTGATTATTTAGTTCTTTAAATTAATTATCAAGCATTTTGTTTTTTTACTAATTATTATATTCCTTGCAACGCACGATTACACAACTAGTATGCTTTATTTCTTAAAGTTCCATAATAACATTTCATATCATCTTTAATATAATAATTATTGATCTACAATAAGATAACGAAATATTACAACTGACACGTGTCTAATCATACGTTAAGAAACTTTTAAGAACTTTCCGGAATTTTTGTTAAAAAATTTTCCTCCCATGTGTATTTTAAATCTAAGTCATGTATATTTTAAATTTATATGGTATGTATTCATACATGCCATGTGAACGAAAATCTAGTAAAGGTCAATGTAGAATTATTTACTTCTAGTCCAAAATCTTTATTCTACTGTAATTTAGGTGATCATTACTTGAAATAGGTGAGTAATAATAACATTATTAATAAACTATAAGTATTGAGACGTTGTGAATTTAATTCTATAGTATGCGCAAGTAATATTCTAAATGATAATTTTTTTGAATATGATTGTTCATGTTGAATTTCTGATGCGGCTAGCTTTAGGTGTTCATTCCAAAGGAAGATTCGCCCTTGATTCTTGGTTTTTTCTTTTGATCTTTCTTCAGTCTCTGTTTCGACTTTCTTGCTTCGAACTTTTCTTATTTTTTTATCTTTTGCTTTAGGGATGGTCTTTTCTTTATTATTATTATTATTATTATTATTATTATTATTATTATTATTATTATTATTATTATTATTTTGCATTTTTTTTGCTCCTTTGCAAATGGTTATAGACAATATTCCGCATAAATGAAAACCGTTCCTCCAATCAAGAAATTTGACAAATCACAGTCCATAATCTACATCTATACGGTAAAAATCGCATACCCATAGCCGAAGATTATTTTCTAAGAAAATCGGAGCCCGATTTATTTCCTTAGCCGTACTACATAGCGAAGCACAACAATTTAAATAATTTTAATACAATAGATCATACTTTCTTTTCCCTTTTTTTTTCCTTTTATTTATTTATTTTTTTTTTGTGTTGAAATACAGTAACATATACGGTTAATGAGAGTGGTCCATACATCTTGATATCCTAGTAGACTTAAAAATCCAAATCAAGAGGTTAGCATCTGATTGGCCCCCAATAGATTGACACAAGAAGCAAAGGCTAAAGGGGTCCATACAATATATCAGTGGCCAATAGCAAGCATATATTGGATGTCCGCCATATTAGATTTTCCATATCGACGTGGGAATACAATGGCCTTTCTCTCTTCGCCTCAAGAACAAAAATCTCAAAGGAAATCAAAAATCCAATGAGCCAACCAATCAGATTGTGCTGAGTTGTAGATATTGCAATCCACTAATCTTTTACTTCTGATATATAAACCCTCTTCCACAATCTCTCTGTACTCATCCCATCCCATCTAATAAGCACAGCAACGAGAAAGGAAGACATACTCTGAGTCTCAAGTAAAAGAACATGGCAACTTCAGCAATCCAACAATCTGCATTTGCGGGCCAAACAGCCCTCAAGAACCAGAATCAGCTCATTAGAAAAGTTGGCAGTGTTGGAGGTGGTCGCTTCACCATGAGACGTACCGTCAAAAGCACTCCCCAGAGCATTTGGTAAATTCTAAGCTCAACACACATACACACACATATAAACTGTTGATTCAAGTAGAAAATTTGGTCAATCTAGTTTTAACAGAAATTGATCTCTTCTTAACTGATGAAACAGGTACGGACCAGACCGCCCAAAGTACTTGGGTCCATTCTCTGAGCAAACTCCTTCATACCTCACTGGTGAATTCCCTGGTGACTATGGCTGGGACACTGCTGGATTGTCAGCGGACCCGGAGACATTTGCCAAGAATCGGGAGCTTGAGGTGATTCACTGCCGCTGGGCTATGCTAGGCGCATTGGGCTGTGTTTTCCCAGAAATCCTTTCCAAGAATGGTGTCAAGTTTGGAGAGGCTGTCTGGTTCAAAGCTGGAGCCCAGATCTTCTCAGAAGGTGGCCTCGACTACCTTGGCAACCCAAACCTTATCCATGCCCAAAGCATCCTTGCTATCTGGGCAGTTCAAGTTGTGCTCATGGGATTTGTTGAAGGATACAGAGTTGGTGGAGGTCCGCTTGGTGAGGGCCTGGACAAGATCTACCCAGGTGGATCTTTCGACCCACTTGGTCTGGCAGATGATCCAGATGCTTTTGCTGAGTTGAAGGTAAAAGA
>CAVNYN010219068.1:0-77163 GCA_963692815.1 Nyctanthes arbor-tristis
AAGCAAGATGGAGTTCTATAATCTCACATATATCTTTTGAAACGGAAGTTGCTTTACGACCAAATTGAACTTAGAAAATATGGATGGATTAGTTAGCATCTACCATCGTTGTACTAGCCTACGAACTTTTATTACTGATATTCCACCATAGTTTGCATTTGAAAGCCTTCAACCAGTCGTTGACACTTCTATTGCCTAGTCCTTTATCCGGGAGGTATGATTTCTGAAATCTGGATCAACGTGCTTCTCTGTGCCAAAAGTCTTCTCTGGCTCAGGACATGGCGGATAATAGAGGCACGATAAATTCTCACTTTTCATGCACTTAATCTGTCCTAGGACATCATGGCTTAATAATCCTAAAGCCTGTGAGAGTAATTCAGACAACATTTCTCTCAATTCAACCATGCACTTCAAGTACGTAGTGATTTCATTTCTGCAAAGATTCAGATGTTTCAGAGAAAAAATAATCTACAGATGCAAATTAAATAACAATCAATAAAATAATTGTACCTGCAAACTGGTGGTATGGTTGCAGGGTCCAGCATGTCGCTCTTCCGATCTCAAGAAAATGCATCCCTCCAACTTGCGGCATTGGACTTCCGCAAATTTCCCAAGATAGTATAAAATTTCACTTTTTGCATCACATCGGTCGAATAGTACTCCATCTTCAACTCCTTTGGCTGTTCATGAAATCTCCGTGTGGCATCTAATATGGTATCCATCACACTCGCTGGGACACCATGATTAACCATTTGAAAAAATCCCCAAGTTTCTGATGCTCTACGTATCTCATCAATGATCTTGACTCGTATGTTTACGTTACTTTCAACTCCTTGCAAATCTATAACCGAGATTTCCAGATGAACCTTGCCACTGTTGCTGGATTTCTCAGATGCATCAATGAAGAACCTTGGGATCTTTTCAACCCCAGAATCCACGAGTCCTTTGACACCAGCTTTGTGTTCTCGAAATCCTCCACTTCTTTCTCCCAATCGTAATCACCATCATTTCCCATATTTATGCTGAAGAGCCGCAGAGAAAATTAAGTCAAGATGCTTGTTCCAAGTGCAGGAAAATGGAGTCAGATTTGGGTCCAAGAAGAACTGTCATTTGGAAATGTAACTAAATAAAATGAACATGAAAACATAAAATCCTTAAGCAGACAAACATGTAATTAATATTGCTAATTTAATAATACTTAAATCATTAATTAGTGGATCTTGTTTGTTGCTGGCTAATTATTCAATTTTATACACATTTTAACAGATGAAATGAACTGTCACCAAATTTTTCCTCTGTATGTCATTTGAGAGCTCAGACTTAGAAGTTAACTCTGACCATTCTTGTCCAAATGAATATAGATAAAATTTATAGGTGATGTAATCGTGTCTTTCTCTTCTTTTCCTTGTCCCCTAGAAACGTCATGGATGTGCTTAACTCGTTCCTATCTTATCACCACCAAAACTGTAAAGATAAGTGCATGCTTGAAAGTGCACAATTGTGACTTTTCTCGACAATATGAGGAGTGTTCAAAATATCTTACATTCATTCGTATAATAATAATAATAATAATAATAATAATAATAATAATAATAATAATAATAATAATAATAATAATAATAATAATAATAATAATAGAATTCACACCTCTTTTCAACAACTTATCCTAAAATAAATACATGCTGAAAAGTCTCCTCTTACCTGCAATGGAAACGTTTAGAAGGCAAATAAACGTTTAATCTCTGTCTAATGACTTCATCCACTCAAATCCAGTTGTGCCACAATTTTCAAATAAAAATAGAATTCTTAGGAGGAACCGTTTTATTCCAAACAAAATTGTATGACTTTTGCAAGGCTACATGAGATTTCATATTAGCAATGGATGAAACGGTAGTAAATTCACCATCTGCTATATCTTTCCAATACATCTTGTTTGAACCTATTTGAATGGGAATCTGCAATCTAGCTTCCACAATGTAATCAAGCGGTACCCATCTTAATGCTTGAACATTCTAGCAACCATCTGTGAAAAGATCAACTACTTTACTCTGTTGATGATTGACAGATGAACACAATTAACTCGAGATACCGGCCATTATTTAATTAATTTCTTATTGTTATAATACTAGATTCTTACATGTGCATTGCACGGGAAGATACCAAATCAAATTATATCTATTATTAATACGAAATGTTAAGTAATGTATATTAGTCATATTAATTAAACTGTAATGTTTTAATTGTCTTGTTATTAACTAATAGTTATTATGTGTTTAGTCAATATGGAATGCTATTAAATAACCTTAGTAGGAAATGCAAAAAAACACGCCAAACTCGATACTCACGTGTACCCAATCCTATTAAGACGGGGAATTACCTGACTAAATGCGTAATTTGGCCGGGGATGAGATAAAAAAAGGGAAAATTACATGGAAAATGGCATTGCCAATCTTATTTGCAAAAAACAGGTAGATATTTTTTTATTGCAAAAGTAAAGTTTATTATGACATTTTTTAAGATAACATATATATTCCTTTCAATTTATGTAATTAAAAAAAAAAAAAGGAGAGAGAGACCATATATGTTGACTATAACTTATACATTGAATTTACTATATATATATATATATATATATATATTACCATATTTTTGCACCATTAAATGTATATTGCTGTCAAATAACCCTTGATTTTCGCTCATAATTCTTTCAATTCCATATATCCACTCAATTAATAGTGATTATTACTGAAATTGCATTTTACTGGCTTCATGATTTGTTTATTTCTTTTTCCACTTTTTATTTGTAACTAATACATATTATTATCATTGTAATTGCAAGAACCAATATATCTTCGTAAAGTGATCTTCAAGTAGCCAAAATGAATATCATTTTTGAGATCAAATATTTTGGTGTCACATACTCACTCTTTTTTTTCAAAAGTACATACTCGCTCGCTTTTTTTTTTTTTTTTGAAAAGTACATACTCGCTCTTTTAGTTGTAGCCGAATGAAATTTTAGTTTATTATTCAAAACAAATAAGAGCAAGAAAAAACATCAACCAGAAAAAAAGGGGTTAGAAGATCAATATCAATTGCTAAAGTAGATGTAAATCACATTCGTCGTTAAAATATCAACCTTTTAATAGTAGAAGCAAAACACCAGTCATTTGATAACATATATCGAGCATATATATAACTCTTATCCTATTGCCTTATCTTGAATAAATTCACTTTATCCATCTTTGATGCTCTAAGACATTGGTCGCTTTCTTCGTCAACACATCCCTGATCATATTTCTTTCGTCCGTTCTCTTCACAATGCACTGAAACCTATGCTACATCACATGAAATACCTTTTACACTTGGTCACGAGACAATATCACGAGTTGCATCCTCTTCATTAGTGTGTGTGTATATATATTTATATATATATCGCTCATCAGTTTCATGTATGAGCTTTGCTACAAGCTGGATAGGGTCAACATATCCTACTTGATAGACAACCTCTGCAAATCATAGTTGATTGATGAAAACATTCAAAACTTTCACAATATCTACACTCCCCAATATTTAAGCTGGCAACTTGGCCACTGCCCCTGTGCAACAAGAAAGCACCAATTTCCGCCATGGTTCCAAGCAGTAAAAACGTTGCTACTAAGACCAAATATATATATGTATATATATATATATCATATATATCCCAAATGCAATATGGTGACCAAAATACAAAACTAAACAGACGTCTCATCATATCTACTATCAATGGAAACCACTAATATCCGATTTATTTCTTATTTTTTGAAAAAAAGAACATAAAAACAAAAAGAAGTAGAAAGGAAGCGATTCATGCCATATTAGAGATGAAAATCAAAATTATAAAGCTATATACAGTCACATATCTCTTACATTTGAATCAATACAGAATCAATGGAACATTTTTTTTCCCTCAACATTGTAAAACAATTTTCCCATGGCTCAATCAATCATCATTTTTGTGTTGAATGAATAATGTTTGCCACTGACAATAGCAAAGAACCACTCACGATAGCAAAGAACCAAGACATACCTCAACGACTAGTCGATTGAGCCTTTCTCGAGAGCTTTTCAGGCAAAATGTGAAATCTCAAATCTCCACACCACGTATTTTCTCATTCAAAAGCAGGATCAAGTTCGAATGCGTCATATCCTGGTTATTATTTTGGTAGCAATCCATTTCACTCTCATGAATTAATTGATTCTAGCTGCTATTATATATAATTTGTTATAATTTGATTTATGTAACTGACGCTTGATCATAGGAGCTGAATCTATTGCTTCTAATTTTATTGTTTGTGCGTCTATATATATATATATATATTATTTTCATTAATTTATTAATCATTCCTAATCGTAATTCAGTCTTTGTAGTCTTGAAATAAAATGGAAAGTTTCACCTGATTTTTACAATTTGTGTAATTTGGTATGATTTATGCAAGATGCAAGTGTAACTACTTGTACATATTAAACTACCCCTAAAAAAAATCGACCCGATTTAATAATGGGTCATCGAAGGTTATGATGATTTTTACTTGTACCTAGCCCGTTTAACTTTTTTTTGACAATTTTTTTGAGGTAATTACACACTCTACCACCCTTTTATTGTGTCCATTTTTTTTACACCATTCAATGAAACTTATTGCAGGTATACCACTTAATATTGCAAAATTACCACAGTATTTTTTTATTATTTTATTTTTTTATTACCTTTTTTTATTCATGTTAAATTAAAAATCAATTTATTATCTTTTGTTACTGATTTATTTGGTTTAAACGTCTTTCCTTATCAGATTAACAGATTTGTCTTTCTTTTTCTTTTTTTCAAATTTTTTAATCACGCTTAATTTTTTTTCCTGTTTTTGCTAGCTTTAATTTCACTTAATGATTAATCAAACCTAAATTTTAGTTTCTGTATAATTTGCCCTCTTTTCAGGGTTAAGAGTTGTTCATCATCACTACGGTCTTCAAGTTTCTTCATCCTCGCAATTGGTCGTTTTCATCACACCCACATCCAACTTTTCCATTATTTCTCAAAACAATGGCGTCCAAAAGGAATCTATCCAATAAGAGGGGTAACAAGCGATCAATCATCTAACCAGAGGTCAAGGAATGCTAATAGAAGTAATTGCGTGGAGAAAAAAAGGAATTCCGCTACCTGGTAACAATACGTAGTAAACGTATGGTAGTAACATGTGATGTGGTGACAACGATGTGGCCATATGTTTGTAACTATAGTTTGGTACCAAGATTACCTAGTAACATGTTACCATCTAATTGATAACAATATAGAATAACATGGTAACAGGTTTTCAAAAAACCATGCAACCACTAACTTGGTATCATGCTGTTTCAAAAAAAAAAAAAAAAAAAAAAAAAAAAAATGAAGTTTGTATCATGTTAACACTACATGTTAATCTGGATACAATATTACCAAGTGGTCACAATGTTCCCATATGGAGCAAGGTGGTAACAAGCTTGTAAATTACATGTTCAGAAGAAGATGTTATCATCTTACCAATAATAGGTAGCACTAGCATCACTGTCTTAGTAACATAGTACCAACTCATCACATGTTAAAACCTTTTTTTTTTTTTTTAAATCATTCGAGTTCTCATGTTTTCTAGTCTCAGTAACACGATGCCAACTCATCACATGTTAAAACCTTTTTGTTTTTAATCCTTCGGCTTCTCATGTTTCCCACATCTCCCTACTTGTCAGCTTGTTACCTATTTACAACTGTCAAAAAGCTTACAAACATTTGAATTAGTTAATTCATCATATAATAACTTCACTGATGCTTGCAAAAATTAGCAACAAGTATTGCTAAAATTTGACCTGCCAATCTTCATTTCCACAAACATTAAAGAAAAAATCAACATCACTTATGCTTGCAAAAACTAACGCCAAGTATTGATGTCAACCTTTTCTCATTTTTTTTTTTAGATATCAACTTTTTACCTAAAACTTGGATTCGAGGTTTGTAATATTCACTTTTCCATAAGCATCGACGAGGTTTAATATTCACTTATCCATAAGCATCCATGGTCCAACCAAAAAATAGATGCTAACATAATCTAAATGTTTGTTTAAAAAAAAAATAATAATAATAAAAATACAAACAAAAATCCATATTCATCAGTTCACGCACCACACTGATTATTATTTGCTGCCAAAAATCAAATGCAATTAAAGCTTCATGGTTTATGTGTCTAGTGTCCCCTCTATTGCAATGCGATTGTCTCCTCTTTTAGATGATGATGATGATGCTGATGATTATTATTATTATTATTATTATTATTATTATTATTATTATTATTATTATTATTATTATTATCATTAGTTGTGGTTGAAGAATGTAACAACTTATATATAGAATGAAATTCAGATCATGTCTTTTTTGGAGTTTTTCAATCGCACCATGTATCATTATTTTAGTGGTTTTGAATTGTGGGGAGTGATTTTGGGGATAAAGCTAGGTATGATATGGTTTGTTTTCTGTATCATTATTTTGCGGGTTTGAGTTGTGGGTTTTTTTTTTTTCGTCTTCAGCTGCTAATTATAGGGGGATTTGTAGAATATATATATATATATATATTAATTAATCCACTTAAGTCTCGGTACTTTGTATCGTGATTTCCCCTCCTTTTTTTATTTGGTAAATTTTGTGGTAATTGCTCCTTTTCTTTTTAACAAAAATTTTTGTGAAAGGTCTCAGCGAAAATTTGAACATCTGACCATTGAGTTTAACAACTAAACATTAACCATTTTACCCATTTGTTTTCTTTGTTAATCTTTTTCATTAATAAATTAACATACCAAATCTGAAATGTCAATTTTAAAACAAACTCTAATCCATCATAATTCATTAATTCATCATCTTTACTATGTGTATTGGTGAGTTTAATGTTATTTAAATTTTTTAAATGCATTTTACATTTGTTTTTTGAATTTGTTAGTTTTCTTAGGATTTTTTAAAATGAGGCTGGTAACAGCTATTTTCTCTATTATTGTATATATGTACGAAGGATTATATGTAAGAATATATGTTGTCTTTTAAATGATTTTGAACTTTACGATTACTAAGTTTATTGATCTTATGGATTCAATTAATGTATACTTGTGTTTTTATATTCTCGGTAGATCTTGTAAATATCACAGATTTATGTTTAACTATCTAATAATATATTTTAATAATTTTTTCTATCCGTACAACACACATATAGTTTAACTAGTGTAACTGAAATCAAATTTTAATTCTCTTCCACGTTAATAATGTACTTTTTATGTAAAGAATCTCTTTATAGATTTTATTTTTTAAGGGCCCAAAATAGAAAAGGAAATGAGGCCCAAAAAATTTAAAATAACCAAAAGGGGCCCAATCGTCAATCAGCTCAAAGTTTAAAAAATCGGTCCGACATAAGTAGTATTATATTATGTTATTAGTAAAATTGTTAATTAATAACTCAAACAATTACATATATTAGTGGTGTTAAGAAAGTTATTAAAAGAATTTTTTTTAGTTTATTATTAAATTTGTTGTTAAGTTTAACAATAATTTTATTAACTTTACAAGCTCTTCCGATCTTTTAAAATTTTTTTTATTTATTTAATAAAATTTGACCAATAACATTTTTAAAGATAATGATGTCTATTTAGATTTGAATAGATTTTAGTAATTTTATTTAATATATTCAATTTAATATAATACTTTAATAGTTGTAAAATTTAATTTGTATATATGTCATTTAATAATAATTTAAAATTCATTTTTTAAAAAAGTGAATTTTTTAACTGGATGCTTTAAGAAAATAAGTGGTAGAGATTTAATTGATGTTTGAAATGTGAGGTAATTATTAAGTAATTATTAAATCAATAATCAAATCATGATATATGGATTTATAAAGGGAAAAAATAAAGAAGTTGAAACATAAATCTTTCCTCCAAAGATACAACAACACTTCAGAACCACCCCCAAATCAAATTAAAATTCCCAATTCCGACAAAAAAAACCCTAAATCCCTACTACTTCACTGACACTCAATCCAATTTGAGTTGATCTTGAGAGCACTTCGATTCGTCATTCGAGTTTGAGTGTTCGACCGAGGAGAGGGCCGACCAGCGAGGCGACCGGCGTGTGCACTTCCAGTCTTCCACTTAGGCCTTCTAGTTCTGAATTCCCTTCCAATTCGGGCCTTCCCTTCCCAATCCCAGACCGCCGGAAGACCAGAGTCTGCCGGCAGTCACCACTTGCCTGTCACTGTAGTTTGTAAGTAATCTGAAATTGAATTCTCAATTCTGAAATCTGGAATTTTCCCCTAATATGTAAGTGTGTGATTTGGGCCCTTTTTTAGGTTGTCATGAAAGAATGAATTTGAATTATTACTTATGAGTTGTCTTGTTGTAATTGGATAGTGGAATGTAGATACTTGGATAATGGATATTAATTGGGTTTGTTCACTGATGTAACTTATTAGTAATTTGCTTGTTGGATTTGTACTCTTTTATTATTGAAAGAATGCAAAGATTGAAGCATTCAAATTGGAAGTAATTTCCTTATTGCTATTTTGCTTTATTGCTTAGTTGAAGGAATGGAATAATGAATTGTTGGTTCCTTGTTGGTTGGATTTGTGCACTTCTAGTTCTTGTTGAAACAATGAAAGTAATTACTAATTCACTTTGAAGGTTGATAGTTAATGTAAACTCTGGTTTTATAATTGATGAATGATGTCTCTATATCTATGATTCTCATCTATGTTTTAGTGTTAGAGCTTGTTTGATCCTCATTATTCTTCCAATTTATAATTTTATCTACCACTAATTTGACATTTGATTTGACAACTGTTCAATTACAACCACATATTTTAAACTTTTTTACATTTCTAATACACATTCTATCTTTTTCCCCATTATAATTTCCCCACATTTGGACAAATAATGAGAATCAAACAAGCTCTTACTATTATTATTATTATTATTATTTTTTTTTTTTTAAGACTCCTTTAGTGTTAGTATGTTAGAATTTAGAAAACAGTGTCAATTTCTTCTTCTAGTATGTCTCGCTTTATATATTTAGTTTTGTGAAAACAGGTAATTATTTGTTACTACTCGCTATGGGGCCCCGCCAAGGATAGGACTGGCACTGAGCTAGCCCGTACCGCTCATTGACATTGCAAATCTCTCATTCAAGAAATTGTGCCATGCGTGGGGTAAGCTTGTGGGTGAGCAAGTTCTCTCCGTCTGTGACTCTGTGTCTTCTGTGTTGTGCACTGCATTGAAAATGGCTTTAAGAGGGGCCAGAGGTAAGATTTCGTCAGTGTTTCATCATCCACTAAAAACCAAACACCCCACTCAACTTCAAGCTCCAGCCCCAAATAAATCATGCTCAGATATCAGCAATGATAATGCAGTAACGTCCTTCAATAATATGCTGAAAATGAAACCCTCGCTGCCCATCGGGTCTTTTAACAAATTGATGGCCACTGTTGCTAAAACTAAGAATTATCAAGATGTTATTTTTATGTACCGTAGGATGGTTGAACTTGATATAGTGCCTAATTTGGTTACACTGAATATCTTGGTGAATTCTTATTCTAGATTGGAAAGGGTTGATGTCGGTTTTGCTGCTATGGCTACGATTTTCAAGAGGGGGTATAGTCCTAATATTGTAACTCTTAATTCATTGATCAATGGGTTGTTTGTGGACGGTAAGATTAATGATGCAATTGAGTTGTTAAAGAAAATCTTTGAAATGGGCTTGCAAACAGATGCGGTAACTTGGGGAACTTTGGTGAAGGGGTTATGTAGGTGTGGAAATGCGGAGTTGGCGCTCCAAATGCATGAAGAAATTCTGAAAAATAATGGAATGTCTGATTTAATTTGTTATAGCACTCTTATCAATGGCCTATGTAAAGTGGGGTTGTTGGACAAGGGAAAGCAATTGTTTTTGGAGATGAAGGATCGCGGGATTATGCCGGACTTGATTACATATAGTGGTTTGATTCATGGTTTATGTGAGGGAGGTGAATGGGAGGAGGCAAAGCGGTTCTTCATTGAAATGTTGGATCAAGGCATTCGTCCTAATGTGGTATTGTTTAATATCCTGATACAAGCACTTTGTAAGGATGGAAAGAACGATGAAGCTAGTGGATTATTGGAATTGATGATTCAGAGGGGTGAACAGCCGGATGCTTTCACATATAACATATTGTTGGACGGGTTTTGCAAGGAGACTAGGATTGATGAGGCAAAGCAGTTGTTTGCTCTCATGAAAGCTAAAGGCCATAAGCCAGATGTTGTGAGCTACAATGTGTTAATTGAAGTGCATTGCACATGTCATATATTGGAAGAGGCGATGATGCTTTTTGAAGAAATGGTTAACAAAGAATGCAAGCCTGATGTATTTACATTTACCATCTTGTTGAATGGTCTATTTAAAGTTGGTAAACTGGAGGATGCTCGTTCAATTTTTGCAAAGATGAGAGTCCATGGGGTGACTCCGAATTCTGCTACATATAATATGTTATTGGATGGACTTTTCAGAAATAGACGTCTCTCAGAGGCAATGGAGTGGTTTCACACACTGGATAAATCTGGCACTAATCTTGGCATTGATACCTATAATATTGTCCTTGACGGATTGTGTAAAGCGGGAAAGCTTGATGTTGCTAGTGAGCTATTTGAGAAGCTGTCTCGTAAGGGCTTGGAACCATCAGATTTTACTTATAACATCATGATACATGGCTTTTCTAAATCTGGAGATATGACAAAGGCTAATGATTTGTTTTTGAAGATGGACAAGGAAGGCTGTCCCCCCGATGTGGTCACCTTTAACTCACTTATGAAAGGATTTTGCGATCTTAATGAGGCGTCAAAAGTGGTTGAACTTCTTCAGAAAATGAAAGAAAGGAATATCTTGCCAAATGAAATTACAAGAAATGTAGTTTTAGAATTGTTCTCAAAAGATGCTAATTATTCAGAATATGTGAGCTTGATTCCAAATTTTTCTACCTGAGGCTTAATTGAAGAGGAAATGCTTTAGT
This sequence comes from Nyctanthes arbor-tristis, assembly GCA_963692815.1. Lineage (NCBI taxonomy): Eukaryota > Viridiplantae > Streptophyta > Magnoliopsida > Lamiales > Oleaceae > Nyctanthes > Nyctanthes arbor-tristis. The sequence goes on from CAVNYN010219068.1 coordinate 11,076, forward strand.
GAAGAATACTTTGTCCTTCCATGGATGTGGAAGATGTATCTTTGATTGTTGTCACTTGTTCAAGAAAGGAAAAACTTATCCATTGAAGTCATAATATTGGACTATTCTCTGACGATATGATAGAATTTACTAGTTTGAAAGTTCTACGTTTGATACCCCCAAGTTAAAGATTTGTAGCGTGCACGGGCAATGTGACAATGAGATTTGGACCACCATATGGATGTTTCAAGAGAAGCAGAAATCTCGGCTGGTGAGCTGAACTATTATATTTCATGAAAACAAGTAGAGTGTTTCTGATGGAAGATGGAAAGGAAGAGTTTATTTTAAAATATTTTAGAATTACTTGAATTGGGATTTTTTTAATTACTTTGTTCTAGTGGCGTACTTGTTCTAGTGGTTCTTTCCTTAATTATCATAGAATTAGGTTTATTTTGGACCCTATAAAGAGGGGCCTTATTTCATTGTCTTCATCATTTCTCTATTTATTAATACAGATCAATTTCAAGAATACAAACCATATGGATATTTCAAGAGAAGCAGAGAGTGTTGGAAATAATATATTTTATGTTTATCCTAATCTCGGCTGGTGAGCTATTGCATTAAAGTTTTCTTATCTATTTCATGAAAATAAGTAGTAGGCGGGGATTTAGATTAAGATTTATGGCTCATCTCCAGGAAGGTGCACTGGCTTCTTTCATGAGTAGTAGGCGGGGATTTAGATTAAGATTTATGGCTCATAGATCGAGGAAGGTGCACTGGCTTCTTTCATTGCAATCATGCCCCAAGGAAGTCACTAATGGAGTTGGGTCCAATCCTGATATGGTTTTTGCAGGTGAATATGCCACCCTTCAGTATATTTTTCTCATCATGGTTGTAGTGTCAGTCTTTGACTTGAATGTTGTAATGTAACTCCATTAGTAACTTCTCACTAATGGAGTTGGGTTCGATCCTGATATGGGCTTTGCAGGTGAATATGCCACCCTTCAGTATATTTTTCTCATCATGGTGGTAGTGTCAGTCTTTGACTTGAATGTTGTAATGTAACTTCTCATTTGAGCGCTCAGTACCATTATTTGTTCTATGATGCAGGATTGTAGATCCAATATAAATTCACATCTTTCCAATGATGCAATGTTATAGAACTCCATGCCAGAAGTGTTGCTGCATTTAATAAGATTGTGGTATGAAATTTGTCAAACTAATTGGCATATTTTTACCTGCTTTCAAATGCATTCTATGAGTAATGATTTTTAGGGACCGGGTAAGGCTGGAGGTTGTGTTGTCTCAGGTGGGTTTAATGGAAAAGCAACAAGCAATAATTTTTTGAAGGACGGGAAATCGCGCTTAGAGCTAAGTCATTGATATGAAAATTGATTTGATGTTTCCTCATTTCCTGTGAAAAAATCAGCTAGTCCTTTTATCATCATGGTAAAAAAAGGAAATGGCTTCAACCAATGAACAGCATGAAGAGATTGTTATAAAATAATCTGCTATTTCTAGCTATAAATTTGTTTGGTCTGTTTGACAATTCTTACTTCCACATCTACAACAACAATGAAAGGTTGGACAGTATTCATTATCAGATGGCTTGACATCTTTGTTTGTCTTCCAGAGGCCACAGATTTATATTCTAATACTTTATAATTGTTTTTTGTTGATATGCATACTATTTGCAGATTGTGGACCCCCATAAAAAATTGACGTGGATGGAAAACTGTACTCTGCGAAGAATATTCTTGTTTCAGTTGGTCGAAGTGAATATGCCATAGATTCTGATGCTGCCCTTGATTTACCTTCAAAACCTAAGAAAATTGCCATAGTTGGAGGCGGATATATTGCAGTCGAGTTTGCTGGAATATTCAATGGCTTGAGAAGCGGTGTCCATGTATTTACAAGGCAGAACAAGGTTCTGAGGGCTTCGATGAGGAGGTAGCAACCACATCAGACGTCATCGAACTCAAAAATGCCCTTGTTGAAACTTTATATTATATACTGAAATTAACTCATGCTTATTCAGATTCAGGACTTTGTTGGAGAATAAATGTCATTAAGGGGCATCGAGTTTCACTCAGAAGGGTTGCCTCTGGCTATTCTAAAATCATCAGATGGTTCCCTATCTTTGAAAACTAACAAAGGAACAGTTTGGGACTATTCTCATGGCATGTTCACAGCAAGAACTAGACCAAATACACTGGTGAAGATATTTAGTCTGTGTTGTCCTTGCATATTCTTTTAGGCTTTACTATTTTGGTTGCTGCCAGCTGCATCAGTTTCATCATTTTAGGTGGAGCAGCTGTAATTTTCCTGCTCATATCTTAATTCATAACAATTTTCAGTATTGAACCATTTGTTATCTGTGACAGAATATAGGTTTGGAGACTGTTAAATTGACAAAAATGGAGCCATAGAGGTATTGTCTTTTGTTCTATTGCCCCCACACGTGCAGATTGTTCTGTGTATCATTGTTTCTTTATAGATGTTCATTTTTAATCTTCTCAGGTTGATGAGCATTCTTGGGCATCAGTTCCATCAGTTTGGGCGGTTGGAGATGTTACCAATAGATTAAATTTGACCCCAGCTTCCTTAATGGAAGTACGAGCATTGGCAGAGACTCTTTTTGCAAACGAACCTACAAAACCGGATTATAGGTGCTTGTTCTCTTGTAATGGTAGCCTGAAGTTTTATGTTAATCATTAAAACCACATGAACCACACATATACATTAGTATATGTGAAGAAGATTACCGCCAATTCTTGTCTGTTGGATTTCTGAAGAATTTCATTTTTATTTGAACATGATTTCTCAAGAATTTCATTTTGTGGATGCTTGCAAACCAATTATACTTTTAAATAAAAGTTGGTCAAACCAATTACATCCGCATATTTCTAAGACCTGCATGTATTGGACAAATCTCCATCATTCAACTCCACTCAATTTGTCTTATTTCTCATTAAAATTAATTTGCTAAGGGGGACAAAATCACTTGTTTTTTTGAATTTATGGGATCCTTGCGTTGTGAAGGGCTGTATCTAGTGCAGTTTTTTCTCAGCCACCAATTGGTCAAGATGGTATTGCTGAAGAGCAGGTGAGCTTGTGGCTTTGTGTACTTGCAGTGGTTTCACCCAAGTTTGATGCTTAATATGACAGAACTATGCGGGCAATAAAGAAGTACAGTGATTTTGATGTTTATAGGGCAAGTTTCTGACCTTTAAAAGCTACTCTATTTGGCCTTCCTGATCGAATTTTCATGCAACTTATAGTATGCGCCAATACAAACAAACTTATATCAGTTGGACCATGATGTTGAAGTCAAACTGTGTGATCTTGGACTATGGTTTCATTAACATACTTGTTTCTTAATTGAATTTATGATAGGTGATAGGATGGTGATGGAAAACCATGTCATGAGATAGTTATGCTTGAATACGAGAAGCTGTTGGTACCAGTTGATCCTAATAAAAGCCAATTTCACTTCAAGAATTTGATGAACATTATATTTTCAAGTGTCTGCATGCGCAATGGAAAGTTAATTGTAATGCTGATTATTTTCTTCATTCATTTTTTTCAATTTTCTGGTTTCAGGAAAAACTTCAGGCATTGATTTACAAAATCAACATCAAATAAGCAGTTGCAGAACTAATGTAAGTGAACTTTTGATTTACATTTGTATCATCTACTATTCTCGATACATTCTCATTTCTTGTATTTGTAAAAGACCAGTAGAAGTTATCCTTCCATTTTTTGCTTTATTGCTGTGGTTGCGGTATTATCATTGAATGCTAGAGCATATATCTATATGGCCTGTCCAGATCGCTCTAAAGTAAGCATGAATGCGAAGAGAATTGCCTTAAAAATGTCTTGTTCTCTTTTGAGATTCTGATTAGGAAGGTTTTATGAAATTGAATATTCTTTTCTTTACCGTACCTTTCTTTCACACGACCAGTGGGTGACAAATTTCTTTCTCATAGAATAATGAAGTTCACACGAGAATACATAGCCATCATATTGCGTATGGACTTTGGATAGCAAAACATGCATTTAGAAAGAATGATGCCATATACATAAACGTGCAGACATGTATATATGTGTGTTTGGATACATCACACATACATACATTGCTGGGCTGACTACACAACATTCTCTCGACGAGAAATCATTTCATGTTGTAGATGCATGAAGCTTTCATCATTCTTACACCTTGAGTTTGCAGTAGTTCCCAGCCTTATGAATGTTCCATTGTAACTGAACTTGTGAAAAATTTAAGAAAACTAGAAATTGTTGTCAACTTTCTTTAATTTTCAGTATTTGAAGACGTAATGCACCATACTTTATTTGCCTGTTTTGCTTATTATTATTACTGTTGCTATTGTCATGGTATGATCTGTTTCGGTTGAATGATTGTCTCTATCAATGGCAAACTGCTGGCTTCAAATTTAGCTGATAAATAAATGATCCTGATCTCATGTACAAGAAGATGTGCCTAAATGGGACTAATAGTTTCCCATCTTGCAGATGCAACTAGTGATTCCTTTCCATCTTTATCACTGGTATCTATTTAGCTCATCTTTTCCGTTTGTTTCCTTATACTAGTATCCAGTTTTATCTTATTGTTATTATGTGGCATTGGATGGGAATGGGATGAGACACTTAACTTTTGTTTCTTCAGATAAAAACAGAAATTTTGTTTAACAAAATTTAAGCGTTTCCTTGGAGATTCATATCACTATTGTATATGTGTCTTGTTAGGTTCACTGGCCCGGGCCAGAGGCTTTCATTTCTGTGTTTATCAGAAACATGACGCCCTTCTCTATTAGTTAACTACTAAGAAGTAAGAACCAGTCTTGGTCAGAAATTTTCAAGGACCCAAGTCATGGAAGTTAAAATCTGTGGCTAAATAATAGTCCCCAGAATATGAATGGACGCTAAAATTAGACCATTTCTCATTTCAGCCATGGCTGTTTCATCATCCCCGCCATGTGTTGGTTTTAATCACAATATTTATTTCATGGTTCCTTCGCGGAAATTTTTTTTGTTCCTATATGCATTATGCAATGTTTGTATTGTTTCTTGGCTTGTTCAGAAATCACAAGAGGTTTATGTGTTTTCTTAATTCTCTTAATTCATACAGGGTAGGATGGTTAACTGGTTAAGTATTATCGATTGAACTGCCTATGTCACTGCAAGGCCGTCGTTAGGTGTGTTACTCCATTTGCCATCGAGTGTGCCAAACCTGTTAAATTATATCTTCTTGAATGAATTCACCGGAAACTAGTGTCTTTTCTCCCTCGATTGTTGGGATCCAGATCTGCTGTCCCCAAATCCCGTCTCGCTTGCTGTCCGTTCAATAAAATCCTTACACGTGTTTAATTAATTAATTAATTAATATTTGATTAACTAAGAAAATGTTGACTTGTAAATTAAATAAACACGTGTAAGGATTTTATTGGACGGACAGCAAGCGAGACAGGGTTTGGGGACAGCAGATCCGGACCCCGATTGTTGAGGGCAAGGTTTGTTAGGATTGATATTTATGTTCATGTATTGTGGTTTGTTAGGTAAAAATCTGCTGAATGCCTTCTTTAACTGCTGGGTCGATCCGTGGAAAGGAAGCAAACAAAAAGGGAAGGGGAAAAATGAATGAGACTAGGAAATAAAGGAAAAATCAAAGGGAGACGAGAGAAAAATGTATGGAAGTTAAACATGGCATACATATGGAAACAACGTCGTAGTTCCTGCACTGGTCCTGCATTGGCAACTGGCTCATGATGCTTCCCTAATGTTTTGAGTCCATGTTTAGCCTGTGTCCCTCGGCTCGGTGAAGAATTTGTTTCACCAGAAGAATGAGACATAAGGTCCTTAACCCAACCCTCACCCCCACCCCAAAAAAAACAAAAAATAAATAAATAAAATAAAATAATAATAAATAAATAAAAAGGAAAGGAAAAAATCCAACGATTTCAAAATTGCTTTACTAATGTAAACTTTCTAGTTTCAACACATTCGTCAGGGTGGATTGGATCAAATATTTATTACAAATTTAAATAAATCTTTGAAAATACAAAATATAATGAAAGGGAATAAAGAATGCAATATTAGCTGATTTTGATCATTAGCTGATTTTGATCTAACGCGGCCATACTTCTATGAGAGAATGGAAGTGCTATATTAGCAATTGATTATTATAATAATTCAAAGGGTACTTTATTCATAAGGTGTATTCCGGGGATGATATCACTTCAACTTGTAGGACCGTTGTTGTTGTTGTTGTTATTATTATTATTGAATAGTTAAAAATTATGGTGAGTTAGAGTGATGGTTATATTTCAAGTGGTAAAGAATATCATTTATCAAGAGGAGGTATTGAGTTCGAGTTTATATTCCACTCTTTGAAATCCTACAAATTGTATAAAAACTTAAAAAGGAAAAATTATGGCTAGTTAAAAGCCAAAATTATAATCTTTGACTTTTTATTAAACTTTAAAGAAAAAAATGGTTGAATAAAGTGATGTTACCTTATTAATTCTACTTGTAAAACAATGTTTATAAAATGATATATTGCCAAAAACACGGATATATTCTTTACATTTTTATTCATCAAATAATATCTATCAAGGGAAAATATATTTTCACCGCACTTTTTACTAAATGCACAATATTTTGTTTGTGATAACGAACTTTAACTTTATTTTTAATGATATTATACCCCTTAATATCTTTTATTTCATTATTTCGTGTAGTAACTTATCAATTAGATCTTCTTGTTTTTAATGATAATTTTAAATCAAAAAATTTTGATAATATATACCTTAAAATCAACAGAAAATATATTTTTTTTTACTTTTATAATTTTCACTATCTTACTTGATCAAAATATTTAGTGTTTCTTTTAATGAAATTTTTATAAGATAAACATTATTTTATATAAGATGAAATAAATATTAAAGAATTGCATATAAAACTATGACATAAAAAGTTAATGACTTAAATATGAAATTTGTGAAGTTAAAGGATGTTAAATGTAATTGATATGTAGTGTAATTAGTAAAATTTGTGGTGTGAATATAACCATTAACCACCTATCTATCAATAATTTCATTTTGTAGTTGGTATTTTGATACTACGAGAAATTCGCTTAATATCATTAATAACCTGATGAGCTTCAATGAATTTGGCAACCGAGTTTGACAAGTTTTTGTTTGAAACAAAAATTGGTTTGCTGACGCTTGTAGTGTCGGAACTCCTTTGTAGAAATCGTAACTCCAGAAAGAAAAACTGAAGACTCTGCGTTCTCTGGTTCGCACGCGAGAAAGAGATTACAAGTTTTGTCCGTTTGTGTTTCGTGCGTTGCGCACCGCATCACAGATGGCTTCCAAACGTTCCGGAAGAGGTAAGCTTTCATCAATGTTTAAACATCCACCAAAAACCAAACAATCCCCTCAGCCTCAAGCTCCAGCACTAACAAATAAATCATGCTCAGAGATCTGCTTCGATAATGCAGTAACCTCCTTCTATAATATGATCCAAACAAAACCCTTCCCGCCCATCTGGTCTTTTAATAAATTGATGGGCTCTGTTGCTAAAACTAAGAATTATCAATATGTCACTTTTATGTACCGTAGGATGGTTGAACTTGATATAGTACCTGATTTTATTACACTGAATATTTTGGTCAATTCTTATTCTAGATTGGAAATGGTTGATGTTGGTTTTGCTGCTATGGGTACGATTTTCAAGAGGGGGTATAGTCCTAATATTGTAACCCTTAATTCACTGGTCAATGGGTTGTTTGTGGAAGGTAAGATTAGTGATGCAATTGAGTTGTTCAAGAAAATCTCTAAAATGGGCTTCCAAAGAAACGTAGCAACTTGGGGAACTCTGGTTAAGGGGTTATGTAGGAGTGGAAATGCTGAGTTGGCGCTCCAGATGCATGAAGAAAATGGCAAGAATAATGGACTGTCTGATTTAATTTCTTATAATACTCTTATTGATGGCCTATGTAAAGTGGGCTTGTTGGACAAGGGAAAGCAGTTATTTTTGGAGATGAAAAATCACGGTATCATGCCGAATGTGATTACATATGGTGGTTTGATTCATGGTTTATGTGAGGGGGGTGAGGGGAAGGAGGCAAAGCAGTTATTTATTGAAATGTTGGATCAGGGCATTCGTCCTAACGTGGTATTGTTTAATATCCTGATACAAGCTCTATGTAAGGATGGAAAGAACGATGAAGCTAGGGAGTTATGTGATATGATGATTCGGACTGGTGAAGAGCCAGATACTTTTACGTATAGTATATTGTTGAACGGATTTTGTAAGAAGAGTAGGATTGATGACGCAAAGGATTTGTTTGCTCTCATGGACGCTAAAGGCCATAGGCCAGATGTTGTATGTTACAATGTGTTAATTGATGGGTATTGCAAGTGTCATAAATTGGAAGAGGCAACGAGGCTTTTTGAAGAAATGGTTTGCAGAGAATGCGTGCCTGATGTATTTACATTCAACATTTTGTTGAAAATGTTGAATGGTCTGATTAAAATTGGTAAAACGGAGGATGCTCATTCACTTTTTTCAATGATGAAAGTCCATGAAGTGACGCCAGATTCTACTACATATAGTACGTTATTGGATGGACTTTTCAAAAATAAATGCATTTCAGAGGCAATGGAGTGGTTTCGCACTCTCGAAAGATCAGGCCTTAATCTTGACATTGAAACTTATAATATTTTCCTTGACGGATTGTGTAAATCAGGAAGGCTCGATGTTGCTAGAAAGCTATTTGAGAAGCTGCCTCATAAGGGATTGGAACCAACAGTTGTTACTTATAACATCATGATACATGGCTTTTCTAAATCTGGAGATATGACAAAGGCTAATGATTTGTTTTTGAAGATGGACAAGGAAGGCTGTCCCCCTGATGTGGTCATTTTTAACACACTTATGAAAGGATTTTGCATTCTTAATGAGGCATTAGAACTGGTTGAACTTCTTCAGAAGATGAAAAAGATGAATATCGCCCCAGATGAATATACGAAAGCTATTGTCTCAGAAATTTTGTCAAGAGATGGGAATTATTCAAAATATATAAGCCTGATTCCACATTTTTCTAGTTAAGGTCTGATTCAATTTGTCATAGCACTTTTATTGCTGGCCTATGTAAAGTGGGGTTGCCGGACGAAGGAAAGCATTTATTTTGGACATCAAGGATTGTGGTTTATGCTGAATTTGGTTCCTTAATAATGGTTTGATTCATGGTTTATCTGAGGTGGGTGAGTGGAAGGAGGCAAAATACACTTTAGAATTTGACAATTTTTCTTTCTCTGCTATAGGCTAGTTATTACTCCATGGATGCTGACCCTCAAAGAAAGCAACAGTTTGAGGTTAATTCCATTTCTCTTATACAATGTGCTTTGGACTAACGATTTCTGTTTTAGATTATCAAACCCCATGACAGTAATTTAGAGATACAAACAGCTGAACCAATTTGAAACCTTCAAAGCTAGAAGTGAATTGGTTGCACTTTATTCTTGAGGGGCAGGGGAATCATGATGCTAACTATTGTTGCCATTATAAACTTTTTTGTTTAATTCCTTTTCTGGATGGTATTGTAAACTCTCGTTTGTCTTAATTTGCAAGTAGTGGAAAAAAATGCCTTTTCTGACTCGTAAAATGCATGTATTGATATTTTTCTGAGTTGGAAATTTTTGTTTTTCCACTCTGTGATTTGGAATTGTTGTAAAACTCACCCAGAAATTCCTTATAATTATGCAGGAAGCCAATGAAGAGGGTGTTTCGCATGGTTACAAGTGCTAAACCTTCTGTTTCTGCAGGCATGAGATTTGGTCCCCTAAACTGGAAAATTTTACCCTCTGTTTAGCTGAGGATTTGTTTCTACGCATGGCTGTCTCTCATCTGAAGAGAAATGTGCACACCGTATGCCATGGCTGTAGCTAAACTGCACAGTTTTTTGGAGATCTTTATGCAAACATTTTATCTTGTTTATTCTGGCATACTGATGAGCAATTACATTTGCTGGCTAATGACATGTTCAAATCAATAAATTTGTCCAGGTACATTTTAATTCATTCATCAAGCCTTAGAGTGAGTTTCACATGGTTTCTACAAGTTTTTGCGTGGTTTATTAAGATCGGAAGAGCAAACCATATTCTCACATTAGTCTAGACCTGTCATCTTGATCAGAACTTGGGCCTTAAGTTTCTCAAATTCTTTAATTTCGTTTGATCAAAAGACTCAACAGAAAATAAAAGTCTTACGTGTACTTACCGTCGAGTGCAGTAAAACAGAACACTCCCAAGACTGGGATTCAGTTCCAAGAAACTGTATTTTCCCGATCAATTATCATTTTTTCTTCTTGGGAAAAGTTATCAATTATCATTTGTTTACCAGTAAAATCGTGAATTTTTGTGGCGACTGTAACTCTTTGCTTTTGAGTATCTGAGGGTAATTAACTAATTATTGATTAGCCACTAATGTCGAGAGAGGCAGAATTGCAGCGCCTAACTGGTATTTACATGAACATTCTGAAAAATGCAGGCGTAGCTAATTGAAGAGTGTGGAAACATTATCCGATGGCCTGATGTCTTTGTTTTAATGGAAGGAGGAGCATCAGCAAAGATTCTTTCCGCAAATGAACCAGCAAAACTGGATTACAGGTGCTTGTTCTTTTGTATTGGTCGCCTGAATTTTTCAGTAAATCATTAGAACCACATGAACCACACATATGCATTAGTATATGTGAAGAAGACGACTGCCAATTCTTTTCCTTTGGATTTCTGAAGAATTTCATTTTCATATGAACATGATTTCTCAAGAATTTCATATATCATTTGTTTTTTTGGATTTGTGGGATCCTTGGGTTGTGAAGGGCTGTACTTAGTGCAGTTTTTCTCAGCCACCAATTAGTCAAGTTGGTTTTACTGAAGAGCAGGTGAGCTTGTGGCTTTCTGTACTTGCAGCGGTTTCACCCGAGTTTGATGCTTACTGTGACAGAATTATTATGCAGGTAATAACGGAGTACGGCAATTTTGATGACTATATGGCAAATTTCAGACCTTTAAAAGCTACTCTATCCCGTCTTCCAGATCGAATTCTCATTATAGTATGTGCAAAAACGAACAAAGATCTCGGTTTGCACGTGTGGAGAGGATGCACCAGAAATTGTCCAGGTTGACTGCCTTTTATTTCCGTTCCTGTCAAGATTTTCACCGTATCGTGTGGTTTAATTATGTCCCTGGATTTCCAAGGATTTGCGGTCGTGGGTAAAGCTGGGCTTACCAAAGCAGACTTTGGTCCACCTTGGGTATCCACTCTATAGCAGCAGAAGAGTTTGTCACCATGAGGACACCTGTACACAAGGTCCCACGGGTTCCATCTGAGGTCCGTTCTCAATGTAGCCCTTTTTCAACCATAGCTCAATTAGACGTACATACGATAACTCTGTACTTGAAGAATTCTGAATGCTTAATACAGTCCTTTTTGAACCGTCTGCAAAAATTTAGTCGAAGTCAATTTGGGCCACTAACTCTTGTAGCAACACTTTTATGTGAAAGAATAGTTGAAGTCAGTGAAAACCCTCTTTGAAAATGTGATAGCTTTTGGTACATTTTCTTGGTTGGTTAGCAATGAATCAGAAAATCTGTTAATTCCTAAATACAAAAAGAATATCAAAAGATTTCTGGGATGAATTGTTGAACCTGGGATTTCAGTTGGGGGATGTGTGGTAGAGATTTGGCTTGTGAATGGTGATTGGGGGTTGATAGTTGGCTTTGGCGATCCGGCCTTGTGACCACTGATAGGTTAGGTGAAAGTGGTGAGTTTGTTTCTTGTGTGTTTCAGATCTCTAGCTCCATTTCTATTTTCATTCATTTATTTATAACATATTCGTCCCGGATGTTTGTGCAGAATGAAACTTCTGTGCCTTGTGGTATACTTTTATAAAAGAAGAAACGGAAGTCGTCTTTATATCTCTGCACCATAATTTACAGGAACCCAGATTTTCTCTAAAAATGACTTCTAATTCTTGTCCTATCAGGTTTCTGCAGCGGCAAATCAATTACATGGTGAATCATACTTCTCTCACCTTGTGAGTGGGTTGGGGTATAAAAAAGAACGTTCACCATTTGAAGGATTCAATCTAGAATGGTGAAATTGTTGGACAGTGCTATTAAGATAGGCTCCTGTCCATGGTGTATGTAGAGTTGAGTACATAGCATCTAGTGGCATACCAATTGGTTTGAGTACAATTGTCTTATGTTTGGGAATTCCTAAATTCATCTGCGTGCCCCGATGATGAACACAATTTCGCAAGAAGAATGTAAAAATTCCGTGCTTGAAATCATTAGAATGCTGCAACTTGAGTGGTTTGGAATTGATGGTTGTGGAAAGCGACAACCATGTGGCATGTATCGATTTACGCCACATGGCCACGTGACATCATATGGTGTCATACACGCGGCCCACTTTATATGCTATTGCTTTAAGAGTGACAACTCAACCTACCATGCTTTGGTGGGAGTGACTTCGACTTTGCTTAGGCGTTTTCTTATCCCTTATGTTACCTCCAAAATCCAAATTGACAAATTTTCCAGCCATTACCAGCAAAATTTCTTACTCGAATTTCAGGTGCTTCTGGATTATTCGTGAATAATGTCACCATTGAAGAACTTGTACAAAATGAATAGTTTAAAGTCGTTTGTAGAAAAAGGACCTTGACCTATTGTTTAATAAAAATTTGGTTATTTTTTATTAAATCTATTAAAAAGCACTACATTAAAACAAAATATACATAAAATGAAAATCCATATTCTTCCTTCTAATTCTCCACCACCTACATTTTAATAAAATAAGCATAAAAGAAAAAATGTTCATCTTCTTCCTTCCAACTCCACCACTATCGTTTTTCACGCCACTATAAAATTCAATGTAGGTGGTGTTATATTTATTTCTCGTCTCAAATTTGCTACTGTAACATTTGGAAATCCCCCATTTTCTAACATTTTGTTTTCCTCACGAATGACTTGCTTGCCACAAACAAAAACAGAAACAAAAAAATAAATAAGAAGAAGAGAAACAATTTGACTCTAATTAGCGGAGAGCCGGAGAGGGCATTTCTCGTAGCTAAAAATAAAAAGAAGAGGATGAAAGTTGAGGGGCCTTTTGTTTTGTGTAACGACCTTGAGGAGCGTTATTATGCGTAAGAATCCGTTTTGCAATGGACTGGGTACAAACTGTAAAAGTTAATGTGAAAAATGTTCAAAAGTTGGGGACTGTAGTCCAAAAATCTTAAAACTCCAGAGGGGTAACAAAGAGATTACGTGAAGAAGAAAATAAAAGAAGGCAGTCAGTGGACGAGCCAGGAAATTGGTGCGTTTCGTCCTCATAGTTGAAGCTTTATGCGGAAGGAATGGCTTCCAGAACTGCGCAAAGAGGTAAGCTTTCATCAATGTTCAGATGCCCGCCAAAATCGATAACATCATTCTCAAAAATCAGTAGCTGCTTCTATAATATGCTCCAGAGGACACCCCCGCCAACCATCCGGGCTTTTGACGAATCGATGAGCGCTATTGCTAGAATTATCAACATGTCATATATATATATATATATATTTTTTTTTTTTTTTTTTGAATTACAATGGAATTGTAAGGGGAGGGATCGAACACTACGAATATGGGGTGTGGAAAACTATTATGGATGCCGTCAGACCATATTACCGTAGAATAGTTCAAAACTAGTATAGTGCCTGATTTATTTACACTGACTATTTTGGTCAATTCATATTCTGGATTGAAAAGGATTGATCTTGGTTTTGCTACTCTGTGTATGATTTTCAAGCGGGCTATAGTCCGATATTGTAACTAGAATTCATTGGTCAATGGGTTGTTTCTGGAAGGTAGGACTAGTGTGATGCAATTGAGTTGTTGAAGAGAATTTTTGAAGTGGGTATCCAAACAAATGCAGCAACTTGGGGAACTTTGGTTAGGGGGTTATGTAGGAGTGGAATGCTGAGTTGGCCCTCCGGATGTATGAAAAAATTGGGAACAATAGTGGAAGGTCTCATTTAATATGTTATAATACTCTTATTGATGGCCTCTGTAAAGTTGGGTTGTTGTACAAGGGAAAGCAGTTATTTTTGGAGATGAATGATCATGGTATTATGCCGGACTTGATTACATATAGTGGTCTACTTCGTGGTTTATGCGAAGGGGAGAGTGGGAGGAGACGAAGCGGTTCTTCATTGAAATGTTGGATCAAGGCATTTCTCCTAATGTAGAATTGTTTAATAGCCTGATACAGGCAATTTGTAATGATGGAAAGACCAACGAGGCTAGTGGGTTATTGGAATTGATGATTCAGAGAGGTGAACGGCCTAATGCTCTTACATATAGCATATTGTTGAACGGGTTTTGCACGGAGAATAGACTTGATGAGGCTAAGGATTTGTTTGCTCTCATGGAGGCTGAAGGCCATAAGCCAAATGTTGTATGCTACAATGTGTTAATCGGTGGGTATTGCATTCATCACAAGTTGGAGGAGGCCATGAAGCTTTTTGAAGAAATGCTAGCCTAATGTATTTACATTTACATCTTGTTGAATGGTCTGTTTAAAGTTGGCAAAGTGAAGGATGCATGTTCACTTTTTGCAAAGATGAGATTCCATGAAGTGGCTCCGAATTCTACTATATATGGTACGTTATTGGATGGACTTTTAAAAAATAAATGCCTTTCAGCAGGAATGGAATGGTTTCGCACTCTGGAAAGATCTGGACTTAATCTTGACATTATTACCTATATTATTGTCCTTAATGGATTGTGTAAAGCAGGAGAGCTAGATGTTCTAGCAAGCTATTTGAGAAGCTGCGTCATAAGGGCTTGGAACCAACAGTTTTTACCTATACCATTATGATACATGGTCTTTCTAAATCTGGAGATATGACCAAGGCAAATAATTTGTTTTTGAAGATGGACAACGAAGGTTGTTCCCCCAATGTGGTCACTTTTAACCATCTTATAAAAGGATTCTGCATTCAAAATGAGGCATCAAAGGTGGTTGAACTTCTTCATGAAATGAAAGAGCAGAATATCTCCCCAGACGAATATATGAAAGCTATCGTTTTAGAATTTTTGTCAAAGGAAGCATAATTATGCTGAATAAGCTTGATTCCAGATTTTTCTAGTTTAAGGTCTGATTTAATTTGTTATAGCACTCTTATTGATGGCCTAGGTAAAGTGGGGTTGTTAGACAAGGAAAAGCAATTATTTTTGGGATTATGCTGAATTTGGTTACTTAATAACGGTCTGACTCGTGGTTTATGTAAGCGAGTGTGTGGGAGGAGGCAAAATACAATTGAGAATTTGATAGATATTCTTTCTCTGCTATAGTTATTACTCCATCGTCAAAGACAGCAACAGTTTAAGGTTAATTCTATTTCTCCTAAGCAGTGTGCTTTGGATTAACGGAAGAGCGTCGTGTTTCAGATGATCAAATCCATGGCATCTAATTTAGAGATACAAACCATTGAATCAATGTGCAATCTTTGGAGCTAGAAGTGAATTGGTTGTATTGTATTCTTGAGGTATGGGAAATCTAGATGTTAACTATTGTTGTTTCTTATAAACTTTTGGTTTACTTTCTTTGTGGATTGTCTTATGTACTCACCTTTGTCTTAATTTGCAAGTAGCGGGAAATTGCCTTTTCTGACTTGTGAAATGTATGTCTTTAAATTCTTACGAGTCGGAAATTGCTGTTTGTGTCCTCTGTGTTTTGAAGCCAGTATGAACCTCCGTTAGGAAATTCCTTTTAATTCTGCGGCAAGCCAATAAAGAAGGAAATGCCTATGGGTTGAAGTGCTGAACCTTCCATTTCTGCAGGTGCAAGATTTGGCGCTTTACGGGTAAAAATGTGAATTTTTTGGTGATTGTCACTCTTTGCTTTTGAGGAATTGAGGGTAATATTTTTTATGCAGTGATATTGTTAAGCCACTAATGTCGACCTTAATCAAAAATAATAGAAGCAATTATTGGCTATATCAGCTAGTACCATCCTTAGGATTTATAAGGCATCCTAGAAAAAGCAAGTAAAAGTACATTTGGGCTCATTGCACTTTTTTACTCCATTGTAGGGGCCGGTTATTCATTTTCTTTAATAAGCGACATGGAATCTAGATGTAGAGAATTGACATAGCTAGCAGCCGTGTTCGTTTTATCCTAGGAAACTATTTTTTCATTTTTTTTTTTTTGCAGTTGTTTTTTTTTTTTTTTTTTTTTTTTTTTTTAAATCGGAAATTGTAATTTTATTAGACATCATAGAAGCAGAGTACAAAGGGGCAAAGAGTAAGCCCAACCAGACACCAGGATTCAGAACAGAGAAAGCAAAATGCAAAAAACAGGGCACAAAACAAAGCAACAAGACAAGACACAAAAAAACAACTCGCCAGTGACACAAGCCAAAGCAACATCGTTGATTGAGGCAAATTGCACCATGACAAAACAAGAGCCAGAATGATCAAGGAGGCACATCCAAAGCATCTAAGCCCCCTGGGAACAAGCACCTGTATCAAAGCAGAACAGACAATCAATGAGCAAAGCTGCCAGAGAAAGAGCCACAAGAAAATGTGTATTCCATCAGTCCAGTACGCCTAATGGCTGTCGGGCAACTTTCATGCTTATGCTTCCAGTTTTTAGTCCTCATGGAACAAAATTTCTCTCGATCTCTTTCATTGAGTCTTCCATTTTGAATTGCAAAAACAATGACTTGTTCCATGATATAGCCTCCAGGGACATGTGGTTTCTATCCAAGAGTCTAACAAACTCTTGATTCATATCAAATCTTTCTTCAAGGGAGAAACATTCAACTCTATGATGATCGAGAACTTTGTATAGTTAGTGGGTTAATGAGTCACCAAGTGTCATATAGGCAGTTGCTTTGTATGAGATTAAGATATTTCTCTCTAGATATCAAAATAATGTTCTCGGAAACACGTTCATTTGGACAAAACATTGTATTCAACAAATGTCTATTAAGGGTGATTTTCTTTGCTCGGCGTAAAGAAGATCTTGTTAAAAAACCTTGGGCAAAACGACATCGGGCATGTGGAAATTTTGCCAATTTTGGGGATTGTGGGCCTTAATTAATTTCACGAGGAAGAAAACTTGTTAAAACTGAAAACCTACAGCTTGATGGATCATGTAAATGAGGACAAAATTTAAAGGGAAACATTCACTAGTCCAATACGGCTACATGTTGCCTTATGGTCAAATAAAACTTGTCTTGGCTTTGCATCTTGTCAAACTATTCTTTCTTGAACATTACTTTTTGCTCAGAGCACTCATCCGAGTAAAGCATGACAATTAGATACGCGTAAACTGGTAATACAAGTATAATAACAATTATTATGATAAAATAAGATTGTGAGAATTTGTTGTAAGTTAACAATCTTACCTACAAAAGTACATATGTCAACAAATATACATAGGTTTCAGTCCCGATTTACATAAATTCTTCTAAGTGAAGGTCACGTGTTGTATAATCGAGACGGCTAACATGTTACTTAGCTTCAAAGCTCTAACATTCCAAAGTCCAAGTCTATTGTTAATATGTAAATACAAATATAGACACCCCTATCACTGATCATTGATCCCTAGTACTCCACTTGAAATGACATCTTCATTTCCTTATATTTTAGTATTTCATGTCACTCCTTATATTATGGTTTGGACTTGGAAGAATTGCCTCATGTTCAAACTACAATTTAACTTAATTTAATTACATTGTTGAAATTCAACAAGAGAAATAAATTTGTGCTAATGTTTCTTGTAACCTATTGAAAATGAAAGACTCTAAATTTGTCTCTCCATGAGATCGGAAGAGCGTCGTGTAAGGCTCCTTTGACGCTCACATGTCACGAATCTAACAAAAACAGCCCTACAAAATGTGGCGCTACTTTTCTTAGATTCATGCAACCTTAAGGTAAGGCTCTTTTTTAAGGAGTCTTATCTATCTTCTTAGAAAATTTCGTCTCTCCATGGTCAAGCAATGGCCAATGTCCATTTTTCATAAGTTGCATTGTTGCTTTACATTACATATGATAAGAAGGACGATTTCAATGCTTGCTTCCCGTAATCTGAAGCTTGAATTGTCTTGCAAATTTCTTTGTAGATTAATTAGATCGTACAAAGTTCTGGTAGTCGATCTTGAAAAAGTGTACAAAATGCACATATCCAAACAGTACATAATAATTGATATCTATCAGTCTCTGTGTGTGAAGGAAACATGATAATTGATATTGAAAAAATATTTATTGAGACAATTCAAGATTCACATTGGATAAATACATTTTAGGAGAAGATTGAAATTATATAGTCAAAATTATTGATCGAATTTATTGCCTGATCTTCTCTAAATTAACATGTATATATAAATTCATTGTGCATACTTAAAATATTATATCATCTAGAGAATGACATACATAAATAATTAAATAAATTAATCATAATAATTTAATTATAATAATCCATGTATAAAAATTAATAAAGGGCAATCATCTACACACGTGCGATGGCCCCACGTGCAAAACTCATGTCTGTTTGACCAGTCGTATGTCTTGATCATTCACCAACATCATCTGATCATCTCTATTCATTCCAACCAAACATGTCCATTTCTTTCACTCTTCAATACCCTATCATTTAAATTTATTTATGTGTTTAATTGCTTGTTTAGAAGCATCTGAGTAATATGATTAAAGTTATATATTTTTTAATGCAATTTGAAATAATTTTGTTCAAGCAAGAAGAGATTGAGTAGTTATTTTCATTATCTCAAGATCATTCACTCTTTCACTCTCACGTAAATGAGTTATCATCTCGAGACTAACTTAACAGTATTAATTCTTATTGTGATTTGTGAAACAAGGACAATATTTGTTCGCACCAAACCATATCCCATCACTCAGGTAATTGCAACTATCTCTTTGGTCCAAATTCTTCACCACTTGTATATGTTTCCTTCACTAAAATGTCGTTTATATAGGGCATTTTGTAGTTAGTTAAAGCCGCTGAACCATTAAAGAACGTGGTTTGCAGTTGGTTTTAAATATTTTTTGTTGATCAACGTTTTCTGTCTTGAAACTCTTACTCCTAAATTAAAATGGATTAGATTTAATCAAAGAAAAAACAAATTCCAACTTATAGATATCTTGAATTTTAGATTTTTTTTTCTTGTTGAATTTTGAAATTTTCCTTAGTTTCTTCCATATGAAATATACATGTATATTGAAAATTAAAAAATCTCTTCCCCACATAAAACGGGAAAATAGAAACAAAAAATGACCCTTATTTTGTCAACTTATGGGTGACGACGTGGAAGCCGTCAAGTGGAACCCACTTATATACAATAATATAACACGTGCGGCCTGGATTTGTTGGTTTTTAATTTCTAATTTATTATTTTATTCCTATCTAATATTCAAAGTTAGGTTCACTACTCATTTTCTTATTTAAAAACATTCACAGTGAAAATCACTTTTTCCTTAAACATGTTAGTACTCACTTCTTCTATAAAACCATTAGAATGTGTTTGATTGCTATAATTTTCTATAAAAAATGCTAGTTTTCCCCCTAAATTCACACTTTTGAGCTGTTTAATTGGCTTTTTTTCTGTGGAAAATATTTTTCCATTTTGGTCACATGACCATATTTTCCAAAGAAATAAGGAAAATATTTTCCTTGAGGGATCTAAGTAATTGGTTTTCTAGGGAACTAGAATTCGATCTCTTAAAATATCGGATATAAAAATTGCAAAACACTTCTCGATTTCTTTTTTTTTTTTTTTTTAAGATTTTATGTTACATGAAATTTCTTGTTAATGTTAACGAATATAAGCCTTATGATCATTTCAAAATTTCTAACTATAGATTGCTATTGGAGTATATAACTTTGTTTTATCTTCATATTCACGCACAAATCCTTTACTGAATTTCATGCAATTTCTTTTTTTGTATAAGCTTCTACTTATAAGTGAATTACTAGTCTAATTGCTGACCTCAAAATTATATCCACTAAATCATGAGTGACAAATTGTCTTGCGAAACTACAATAGTTAGAAAACCTCACTCTATATATACCATATCTTCATAATCATCCTCAAATATTCTCATCATATCACCATTGTCCATTAAAAAAATCATGTAGGATGAAAGCTTGATGAGTGTTATACTTGTGCATTAGTTATCTTTTTCTTTATTCATCATAGTTTGATTTCGTCTCAAATATAAATATATATTCAACTCAAAATTAGAGTTCACGTAGCTTTGACAAATAAAAAAATTAGCAAATAAAAAAATATATGGAAAAACGTACAATCTATATATAAAACTTGATAATTTCTCAAATAACAAATTAAAAAAAAAAAGATTGTTTCTATGGAAAATAATAGTTATCAATTACCAAAAGATGGAAAACAACAATTATTTCTACGTGGAAAATTAGCTCAATCAAACACGTGTAATTGAAATTTCCTATGAAAATTAATTCTAGGCAATTCAATTACCTAGAATTCATTTTCCTTCTATACATTTTCCATGCTTGCATTAATCAAACAGTACCTTAGTGTAATAGTACACGCGAACAGAAAAGAGATTGAAATGTGATAGTATATATTTTGTCCTCGTGCCAAACTAATGTTAAAACTTAAAACAAGAAAACATATAACCCAAAAAGTTGCATGCATGATATAACCCACAAACAGTTGGTAAAAGCGAACCCGTCTTATCAAATATCAATATAAGCGAAGTTTTATGGTAGAGAAAAACACGAACCCTAAATTAAAAGTGCCTTTAAGAACTAGGCAACAAAGAGTTGTAACAAAGTGGGATTATTATAATTTTAAGCTGTATTTAAAAATTTGAACAGGAGATTAAATAGATAAGTCTATGTGCTTTGCCCCTTTTAAAAGTAGTACATTATTGCCTAAAGTTTGATTATTTTAATAATCGCATTTAGTTAACATGCCTTGTTGTCCCCGGGATCATTCTTCTCTTTCTTGTCTAAGTGGCCAACAAGGTACACATGACACAAAATCCATTCACCCTTTCACAAATTATAAAGACCAATAGTGGCTGCCAGTAGGGCAATTCTATATATGTGCAACGGAGGCCTTAATTCTCCTCATATACGCTCTCGTTTAATTTACTTTTGAATATATATAGCTAAATATGTAAAAGAATAAAAGTGTTCAAGAACATTAGAATCAGAATGCAATTCACGAACTGTTGGCTACATATTTCAAGATATATATAATGAAATAAAAGCGGTGGCACTAGCTAGGGAAAGCGTACACGTGTGCGTGCCTGCACACGTGTTCATGTAGAGAGAGATGGGGGAGGGAGAGAAAGGGTTTTCTCTTTTGCTAGAATTAAATTGTTTAAGCGTTGGAGGTTACAACTTGTCGAGCAATAAAAGAAGGAAAATGATTAAGTAATCTTATAGATTAGTATTAATCACTTTCTTGTGTCACAAATAGGCACCAACATGTAGACCCTTAGCCCCATTTACAAACCCTAATAATGACACCACAACTGAATCTTTCACACCATTTTAAAATTTCCCCCTAATTCATTTATAATTTTGGAAACCCTAAGGAAAATATTCTCTCTTATAGATGATCAAATAATCCCAAAATTACAATTTGTAAGTTTCTTAACATTCTTTTAATTGTAATAATTATTCATTGCAGATAAGTAGTGTTATACTACATCCGTCCCACAAAGATAGTCTAATTTTCTTTCTTCATTTGTCCCAAAATATATATGGTTCACTTTTCTATTAAAAAAGTAGTTAGAATATCAACTCTCTTTTATATATCTATTTAATGTATATTGTAATCAGCAAAATAATATGATTTAAAGTGTAGTATTTAATAAACGAAAGAGTATATTAGGGAAATAATTGTAAATTTTATATTTCCAATATTTTTAATTGCACTTTTCTTAATATTTGTGAAAATTAGAATTGGACTATCTTTGTGGGACAGAGGTAATACTATAATAACTTGAGAGTTGAGTTAAAATCAGAAAATTAAAGAACTTTTGTTTTATTACCGAGTAATTCAATTCATGAATGATTGTATGCATTGGTGTCTATGTAGCTAACGAAGACATTGAAATGACAAATAAAAACCTATATGATTTTTCTATAATATATATAGATTGCTAATTGCCTACATTATTAATCATGTGTCACGAGGGGGATTGGTTTGCATCTTTTTGCATTTTTGCTTTAATGGATTAGAATGAAAAGATGTAGATATACTTTTGAATACATATTAGCTGGTTAAATTAAAAGAGTTAACCTGAATGAAAATTTTTACTGCTGAATGCATATATATCATGAAGAAAATGCAAATCAAGATTCTAAGAAAATTGGAGTCAAATAATGCTAATCAATTGGTTTTTTCTTGATCTACACTGTCAAATATTACATACCTTGTAGTACTATATATACCAGAGGAAGTATGGAGGGGGACGCCATATGGCCTTGCTTACACCATCCATATAATTTTGCTCCGTTATATATACTGATAATTGATGAATCAAAAATTCGAATTCTATCATTTTTTCAGATCTCAGATGGCAAGAAATGCTGATTTTTTAATGCTTGTCTTAAATTCTTTATGATCAAGAAAAAATGAAAGAAAATCTTGCCCATGGATGACTTGTGAGGCCTAATTTTTCATTCCCAGAACAAAGCAGACGGTTACACATTAAAAAGCTGTGAAAATTGAGCTTCAAAAAATTATTCACTCTATGTAATAAAATCCATAAACCTCTCATAAGGAAAACCCTAAGGACAATCTGATAATCTGAGCATCCAGTAATTGGGCAGTGTGAAATTTAATTCCTGGGAATGGAGAGAAGAACAGAGTACTGAAATTCAATGATTGAGCAAACAGAATGGTTTTGGTTCTTGTTAGCTCTTTTGTCCTTTAAGAATACTAAAGAGGAATCTTAAATCAGAGAACAAAATTTAGGACAGACAGTTTTTTGGAAAAATAATGAAATATGTAGCCCAACAAGGGAACCTTATATAATTAAAAATAGATTAAAATATGATCCACCTGCCCCACTTTCTTCTGTTTATATACAATGGTCATAATTAACACTTGCACTAAACAATCAAGAAACAGATTAATCATCCCTGATCATTCAATAAGATCGCAAAACCAAGAATGAAAGGCTCTGGTTCCCCTTGTGGTGCCTGCAAATTCTTGAGAAGAAAATGTGTAAGGGGTTGTGTTTTTGCCCCTTATTTCAGCCATGAACAAGGTGCAGCCCATTTTGCAGCAATCCACAAGGTTTTCGGGGCGAGCAACGTGTCCAAACTGCTCGCTCACCTCCCGGTGAGTGATCGGTGTGAGGCTGCTGTCACTATCTCATATGAAGCTCAGGCTCGGGTTCAAGATCCCATTTATGGTTGTGTTTCACATATTTTTGCCCTACAACAGCAGGTTAATTTCCTCCGTACCATTGAGCTCGATAAATTTAATAGTTATTTTTCTTTTAATCAAGAATCATATAGTTAGGGTTGTTTTCGTGTGGTGGTTTTTTTGTTTGTGGGGGGGGGGGGGGTTAGCTTTGATCCGGCCATAATAATACCTCCTTTATCCATTGAAAAAAAAAAAAAAAGAAAAAACAGGACAAGTTATATAGGGAGGACAAGGGAATGGACTTCCTCAAACCCTAATCTTTATTATAATTAAGTTCTCAACTGTGTTAAGAATTTTTTTTTGCAGGTTGTCAATCTTCAAGCCCAACTAGCTTCCCTCAGAGAACTACAAGAAGCTCAACGCAATATCATAATTAATAGCTCCAAAACCGGTAACCCTAATGAGAAATTCTTCTGCAGCACAAATTCATCATTTTCACAAGATGTTAAAAGTTGGTTCCAGTCCTCCCAAAATCCAGCACTAATACCCCAATTCAACACAAACTCAAACAGTACTAATTTTGAAAATATGCCATATTATGGAAACAATTCCATGAATGATCTGAACTCTGCTGGAAATTATGAAAATTCAGGCCCCTTTGAGGAAAATAACTCATTTGGTAGCGTGGATTCACTTGAAATGCAATCGAGCGACAGGGAATGGCCATTTCAAGATGATGGAGATGAACTTCAATCAGTAACCTTCAGATACATTCAGCATTGATTCTTGATGAGGAAAGAGGGCTTCAGATTACTCAATCAATTTTACATTTTTATGTGTGCAATGTTTCATCAAGAACATGCAAAATTTCTGCTGCCACTGGTGAGAGCTGGAAACCCTAGAAATGTTCTTGCTGTCAGAAGCCTGTATTCCACCCTATTATTGTTTTGCTTAGAATCTTGTGTAACCTTGAAGATAATTAATTATAATTAGGCAATATATATAGCATACTTTATTAATATAAGTCTGTTTTGGCCATAGATCTTTTTTTCCCCTTTTTGATTTCCTCATGAGGACCTAGCTATTAGTTTCTTCTTGTATATATATATATATATATACTTATTTTCCATAGGTCTTTTTGACTGCAACTGTTGTGGATAACTTATTTTTTATTGACCTTCTAAGCATTCTTTACCATACATACATTTTTTTTCAACTAATAATTAGGTTGAATTCTGATATTGAACCTAATTATATATTTAATTAGGTTGAGGACCTGAACTTTCAAGGCTATAATTTTGCATTACCTTTTAGAAATGATTTATCGTATCCATGTAAGAGAATTAACATTACTGACACGTATAGAGCCCATTCAAGAATTAAACAGAAAGTTTATGCGTCATGTGTTAAGTTACGTACTAATCCATGGAACTGGTTGTTAATTGTTGTCAGGTAGAGTAATTATGCATGTTTATATATATAATTATAAGTTGTGCTCATATACAGGATGAATTAATAAAGTATACATCTGATAAAAATATCTGATATTTGCATCTTAGATTACATTTCATGTTACTCTTGGGAATTAGCAGACAGTACAGTGAGAAAGGATTCCCTTCCTAGCTAGCCGGTATATGATTCAAGAATAAGCTTTAGTTTGTTGTCGGTGTTAATGTTTTATACTTACTAGGATTTTATATGAAGTATCTTGTTTTATTTGGTTTTACTGTAATTATACCTTTATTTTATTATTTTATTATTATTATTTTTTATTTTTTGGGTGAAACCTAAGGTAACTATACTTGATTAATACTACTTCCCAGTATCTGTCGATAACCTTGCAAAACTCCCTTTCCCCCCTTATGTCTGTGTGTTGTGGGTGGCTCCCATTGCTTTGAGCAAGAATTCAGGATATTAAGAAACCATTTGATCACTAATTAAATCATGCATTGAAAACTGCAGAACGTACAAGGTTCTGCTATTTAAGTAGATGTTTTAAACATCCTTTAAATGATTTGTCATTATACATTATTGTTGATGATTAATTTGCAATATCTCTTCGACTCAAATCCTTCAACCTGCTAGAGATTTCCCAATTCACTCTCGACCACCGTCAAAGGGGCTGGTGGCCTGTTGGCAAAGATATATAGTAGCTTCTAGCAGAAATATAGGTGACAAAATTTCAGTACATTATCATGTGACAGATTGCAGAATTACGTGGCATCAGTTTCTTAAGAAACTTTTGGTACTGAACGGTTGGGTTTAATTTGGATGTTCCTAATTCCTATTGGTAGAGGGTTTTCATAGAATCTCATTTCAGCGCCGAGCTTATAACTAATTATAAATAATAATATATAGTTATTCGGTTCTTAATACATTGCATTTAGTTGTCTAACTTTATATATATAAACATGACTATATTAATTTGCTTAAATCTAAATGACACGTTCAATGAGTTCTTTTTCTGGAGTTGGCTTTCAGCATTTGATGTTATATATGGTTTTTCTTTCTTAATATGTGATGCTAAAGTTTACTTTCTATGTGTGTGTCTTCTCTTTATACTTTCCCTGTGTGTCTTCTCTACTAATTCTTCACCTTTTTGTTGAGCACATCAGGTCATATCTCCTTTTCATTTAATTCAAATAAAAGCTCAATCACAACTCATTAAAATATATACATCAGATAATTCAAAAGGTATGAATAAACTTTCTACAAGAAAATTAACCAAATTACATGAACATTTTAGGGGCCTTTTCTCTTTAGTTTTTCAATTTTACCTTTTAGAAGATATGTAACTTGTTTTGATATTTTCAATGAAAAACTCCATAAAGAAAACTCAAAGTGACATATCATTTGAAGTATTTATAGTAGAGATTGAAAATATGTTGAAAACAAGAAAAATAAATCATTTTTTAAATTAAATTCAAAATACAAAATAAAAAAATAAATTCAAAAGTAAAATTTGAAACACAAAGAGAACGTATCGTTGTCTTCTCAATATATGTTTAATTCTCAAATTAGGTTTGAAATCCCTTTCCAATTTTTTATTAAAAAAAAAAAAAGGCAATTTGCAGCTAGCTTTGCCTCTCTTTTCTCCTGTCCCATATAATATTTATATTTTTAGTAAGTAAATATTAAGTTCTTTTTATATTATTATTATAATGTTAATGCTTAACCACTTATAATTTTATGCATAATAATAATCTTATTAATTAGTTAAATCCGTCTATTGATCCGCTATCAATTAATTTGTCACATATCATATCTCAAAATTTTGAAAAATCATATTTGTGACACTTCAACTAAAAATGATAAGTTTAAGAAATAAAAACACATAAGTTGCTCAAAATTAATTGTTTGATTTGGACAAGAGTGGAGTTTGATTAATTAAGTTGATAAAGTATGAAATTCAAGTGGCTGAGTGCACCAAATACAGGGAACATTTGGTCTATCCGTTTGAGTACACACTATCGAAAATTAATCAGATATTACATTTGTATTTATATATTAGGTAGACCTACTAATTACTTCAACATAAAACCAACTGGGGCCCTCTGATATATACTAACTAATTAATCACTAATCCCAAGCGTGTGTTTGATTCCAAAACAATAATTATGAGACATGGAGTTTTGGTTCATAATTGATTGGTATGGCTCTAGTTGATGTACGGACGTTTATAATTTTAATCATTGTCGAAAGTTCCAAATTATTTGAAATATCACCAATGTATGTACCTAATCTATCATTCAAAATGAACTGATTCCGGGATTCATAAGCACATATTTAGTAAAACCTGCGGTACATTTTGCAAAAAGAGCACAAGATCCCGTGACTCATTCAATTATATATAATATGTCCCAAACATGTAAATAAGAAAAAAATCACGTACACAAGCATCAAGGTAGAATTTCAAGCCATATGGATTCTCGACCACACTCTGTAAAGCAAAATGATCAGATCTAAATACAATATGCTGAGGCAGCGAAGGACTTGCGCTGTAAAGCAAAATGATCAGATCTAAATACAATAAGCTAAGGCAGGGAAGGACTTGTTCCATTGATAGATGTTCATATATCTCAATACACTAATGGTTTACGTAATAAAGAAAACAAGTCGTTTACATGACCAGTATTCCTTCCAATCCCTCGGAAAATCCAGCTTACAGACATCTGGGTAAACATAGTGAAGAATGTTCGTCTGCTACTCGCTCAAAGTTCTATCGTGTTTCATTCAATTCAATTAAAAAAAGTTAACGCATTCCATCCGTGATTATGATAGATGTCTCAGGCTGTGATTTCCAAATAATAACAGAGGCAAAATTGCTTAAGAGGCCAGCTGTGATTGAGGCACCTGCATGAAGAGGTACTGCACAATAGCAGATATTCAGTCATCCTTCCAGGAAAATATAATAATAACTCAATCTCCTGATTTTTACATCGTATAGATTTACCTCAAAAGATTTTCCTGATTTCTCGAAATCAAGCATACTAAGGGAGATCGGAAGAGCGTCGTGAGACAATTGGCTCAGGATCCTTAGCAAATTTCTCAAGCAGATTGATACATTGGTCGTCTACAAAATGCAGAATATGCAATTAAACAGGGAGTAGTGACATGTGAAAAAAGAAAAATACATATTGCAGTAAAATGTCTATTATCAAATTTGCGTTTAAAGGTACAATACAAGTGAAAATAAAGGACTGTTAAAAAATATACATTCCAGAGTAGTAAGTCTTCAATGCATTTGCTAGCATACACCTGATCACATCTCATTTGCACCGTTATAGTTAGATTTCATGTGCACAATGAACTATTCTAAATACACATCTTTTATCTTATTAGGAGAGAGTTAAGTACAAACCCTGAATTTTTTAACAGAGGCAAAGAATCTAAACCTTTGAGAAATTATTAATTTTTACATAAAAATTGAAGCAAACTGATAAATTCCTTAACTCCCTTAAATTTGTCATATCATTATTTTTCTTTTTAATGATGAATCTTCATTGTAATTAGTATAATCACAAACATAATAAACTTTAGAAGCCTCTATCCCATTTGTGATAAGAGAATAATGCTCTGCCTTTATGACAGTCTCCATCTGCATAAATAATTATTCCATTCTAGTGGATAACTATGACTCTATCATGACTGGATTCTTAAATGGCACCAGCTCAACTAACACAAGCATGAAAAAGGCAGAAAAATGGTTTACAGTTCTATTACTCTCTCCCATACTGCATTAAGATTGCCCTCTACTTTTTTTTTCCCTTGTATAATTCAGACAATTCACATACTTCTGTCCTGTGATCAATCTGCCCTTTTTTTTTTTTTTTTTTTGGGGGTGGGGAACTGATGCCAAACTGCCAAACCTGCAATAGAACCAAGGGCTTCAGCGGCTTCATGTCTAACCATCGGATGTTCATTAGCGTCCCTTAGAATCCGGGAAAGAGCCTCAGAAGCATTTTTGTTCTGCAACTGGCCCAAGACATAAGCAACCTGGGGACCAAGCCAATAAAAGATTTACATACTAGTATTAAGAGAATTAGCTCCTTAGGAACTAACCAAAGTACATGGTGAAAACAAAATTTAATTGTTCATGGTCACCTCTAACAAAATACAGCACGCCATTTTATTATTACAAATAACCATATCAACAAATTCAGCCTACTGATTATTCTTTTCAGCAGGTAGATCATCAATTTCTCCTCAAGAAGAGGGAATTCACATAATGCAGTGCAGGTATGTATTAATAAGACATGCGGTAATTAGGGGAAAGTGGCTCCACGCCTAAGCAAGAATAGATGCAGAGCCTCATCCCTCACCATAGTTGAAAAGATAAGGGCTCCATCAATTTGCATTTATATAAACCTAATAACTTCCACCAAGTTTTTCATATTTAAAAAACATATTAGCCCCCCAAAAATATGCCCCCATTTGAAGCAACTGGTTCAAGATATTGATATCTATAAAATGCTAATTTCAATATTTCATTCAAACAACTTGTTCTAGGGAGCTTTATGTTAAAGAGTTTTAGATTTATGGGAGAACGTGTGGTGGTAAAGTAAAGAAAGATTATTGGGAAGTGTGAAAATTGTTTTCTGTGGAGAATATGCGTTTGGAATTGATTTGATAAATTTTTTTGGTTTGATAAAGCTCCAAAGAACATGCTTTAAGCAATTTATACCATAAATGATAAATCCTTGAATATGGGTAGAAAAAATGACAAAGGACCTCATGCCGAAGAAGAGCACTATTTGCACCGAGGGATTCAACGATAGCAGAGATAGCTTCCTCTCCTCCAAGGTTACGAAGTGCAAATAGTGCAGCATAACGCTCATACATGCTACTACCATCATTCAATAGAACTTCCCTGAAAAGCAAAGATCTTTTTAAAAAATAAAAATAAAAATGAGGCAATTAGGAAAAGAAATTGGGAAGATGAGCATGTTATTGGCTATATTAGAAACTGCAAACCTCAATTCAGGCACAGAAGAACTAGAAGCAGGGGCAGCAGGATCAACTGACAAGAAAGGCGATGATTTTGACTGAGAGGTGTTCTTAAGCTCTTCAATCCGACACAAAGCTAGCTCACATGTTTCACGAACTTCTTGAGCCGGATCCAAAGCCAAACTATTCTTCAAATGGGGAATGTTACCTTCTAAACCAATTGCACCAAGGGCTTCGGCAGCCTGTCAATGTGGGGGTGCATCAAAGTAAGCAAAAATCTTTTAAGAAAGGAACATGCTTTGACACTGAAATATGATTTTTCCAAATCCAAAAGCATTATACCTCGTGGCGAACAATGGAATGCAAGGAAAGATCATTTAGAACAGCTTCTAAAGCAGGTATAGCATCAGAATCTTGCATCTGACCCAATGCAAATGCAGCCTCGTGTGCCAGCAGGTTCGAAGCATCCCTTGTTGCTGAAGAAAAAGTACTATAAATGCTAACATCATTGTGATGATATTTACCTAAATAATACTGTAGTTGGAGTAGCAATATTGCTGCTACACTTCACAACTTACAAGATGTGAAAGCTAAGAAACTATGACATATTTTGAAAAGAATATCGAAATAAAATATGATAAAAACTGGTAGGATTTCATTAATCTGTCTCAAAGAGAAGTTTTAAGAATAATGCAACGATGCAGATCAGCGTGAATAAAACAAACTAGAAATTTCACTGCAGCAGCAACTATAAAACTCGCCAAGCAGGATGACAAGGGGGCAGGAAAAAATGCAGAAAATAAGTAAAATTTTGAGTTTATCCATGCATATATCCTACACTAAATTAGATACTCAATTCAGAGTACAATTATATACATTTAGCCCAAATGAAATAACTGCATAGATAAATAGACAAGCTTGTATTTTGTACCTTGGATGAGTGCATTCCGAGGTGCAGGCCCACGGAGGTTGCGAAGAGAAAAGAGGGCCCTGAATCGCTCTGAAATTGGTTGTCTTTGATCCAACAATCGATCGCATAGGAATTTCTCTGTCTCCACAGAAACTTGGAACGAACTTCCAGAATCAGTAGAATCCATCAGGAGAAGAAATGGAATGAGAATTGAATGTCAATTACCAAAACCCTAGATCCCTTCAATTTTAGAAAGCCAGGGCTTTAGTTCGCCTAACTTCGACGCCAAGTTCTTCCGTCCCAAAGTGGCAGCACACAGGCTATTGCCTATTGGTCCCCCAATTCTTAGCCAAGTTTCATCTTGCTCCAACTTTTATTTTTTTATATTCATCCTCGAATTTTTAATTTTATTTTAATTAGGGATCGTATTCAAATTGGGAATCTCCCACCACCCCAAAAAAAAAAAAAAAAAAAGGAAGAAAGAAAGAGAATCTAAAATGTTATTTTAATTTGTTTATTCTAAATTCATTGTCAAATTTTCAATTTTTTTTAATTATGGATATATGAAATTGAACCCCCCCCCCCAAATCTAAAAATAATAATAATAAAAGGAAAAAGAAAAAGTTTTGTTAGAAATTAATATAAGTTTTGACAATTGTACTAACCAAAAAACATACTTAGATCACTGCTTAGAAACGAGTGTAGAAAATTGATTATAGAGAATCAATTTCATATATATCTTTATTCACAATAAATGTCTTCGTCACAAATTTGTATATTTTACAAAATGAGGACCCAAAAATTAATTAGACTAATAATGTGCGTCCAACACTTCTTTCTCAAACTTTACAACTTATTTTCACTTGGAAAAAGTATTATATTAGATGAGATAGTCATAAAATATCCAATATATAACTAATTATAAGACTTAATAACGTCTAATATAAAGGTTAGAAACTACTTTGTAATAGGTGGTAAAGGTTCAGGACTAAATATTCAAATTCGCTTAAAAACTAATACCATAGAGATTGGACTCGTGTCTCTAGACTGTTCAGTTGAGTAACTTGAGTTGTACTCGTGCTTCTACCTGGTGGTGGCAATTGTAACGCTCTCCCTTGATTTCTTCAGATCTGAATATTTTCCATCACAAGAGTTACAATTCAGTTTTCTCCTTTCGCAATTATCAAATCAAACACTTATTACTTGATTCATTGTACAATCCTGGCACTTGAGAATTTTGATATAAACTTGAGCAATTCTCTTGTTGATTGACGCGGGTTCTGAAATTTTCTCGTCTGGTGTGTGCAGAATTAAGATTAGTGTGAGTGGCCGAATCTTACGACGCTCTTCCGATCTAGAGAGGTATCTGCCGATAATCCGATCGCCTGGACATGAATCCCATAAGGTCTTTTGGCTTTGTGTCCATTTGGTTCTTCAATCTGCGGTGGCTTTTGCTCTAATTGTTGAATTATTTTTGCTTAATAAATACTGAAAATTACAACAACTTTTATACTAAGAACCTAGAATTTTCTCCATCTATGTTTATTACTTGCATTCGTAGTAACTGCTTTTAGAGATCTGTAAAAGGTTAGTTTGTTGAGCTCCCACTTTGTCTGCCTTGTGCGGCTTGGAAAAATTCAACTTCTCGGTTTCTGGTGGCTATTTATGGGGCTGAATTTTGTTCTGAAAGAAATTAGAATGGAGAAAGCTTTTGCTTGACAGTCTCAATGCTTGTTGGGTCACTCAATTCTTGATTCAAGTAGTCGGACCTTAAACTAAAAGTAACTATTTTGTGAAATGGCATTAGATCATTAGAGCATCTTTAATGCATAGTCAAGGTCGAATGTCATGGCTCAAAGTTTAACACGAGAGAGATACACAAAAAAAAATGGATTGGTCCGATATGTTTCCTATTTTTTTTTCTTTTAATCATTTTAATCTCTTTTATCTTACTTTTTCTTCACTTTTTCTTCATCGTGTGATGTGCAATGTCATATATCTATATTCTTTTTCACCATGTCAATCGTTATTTTATTATTATTTTTGAATTTGTCTCTATCTCTCTCCTCTTTTTTTCTTCATTTTTCTCTCTCTTCCCACTCAATTTCTCCCTCCTTTTTCTCTCTATCTCTCTCATGTTGAATTTTGAGTCATGACATTCGACCTTGACTAGGTATTGGAGATGCTCTTAAGGGTTAATCCTACGTCCTCCTGAGTTACACCAGCTGTTATTGTCCTTGACTATCTTGCTTGGTTAATGGTTGAAGCATAACATCCCCATTTGGCTATTAACATCCAATTTTATTTTTACACATGAAAATTTATTTTTAACCTTTTCTTTTCCTTTCACCGGGCCAATTATTTTACCTGACATTATTTTGTATTTACTTACTGCTTGTTTTCTGATTTAGTTACAGCTTATAGTATGATTTAGTTACAGCTTATAGTATGTAATTTGAACCAAAGCTTACCTTTTATGGTTCCATGGCCAGCAGCCATGGAGAATGTGAGTTAACTTGATGATAGTTATAATTCTATTGCTTAAATGAAAAGAAATAAAGACGACCTAGGCTTGAAAACCTAGATTTCTGGATTGTAGTTCACAAAAAACCAGAAACATTGCAAGGTGTTGTGGTATGGTCCTGGCAACATTTCTTGAAAATTCCT
Organism: Nyctanthes arbor-tristis; assembly: GCA_963692815.1. Classification (NCBI taxonomy): domain Eukaryota; kingdom Viridiplantae; phylum Streptophyta; class Magnoliopsida; order Lamiales; family Oleaceae; genus Nyctanthes; species Nyctanthes arbor-tristis. Next base: position 44,536 of record CAVNYN010219068.1, read on the forward strand.
GCTCTCTTTTGGAGGTAGAACTTACCCCCCGGGCCCGCTATTCAAGCCTGTTTAGAGATGCGTATCCCGAATTTTATAGGAGAACGAAGTGGGACTATTTCTACAGTGACTCTTTCACTTAACCACCAAGACAATTGGTATTTATTTTCGACTTGCCAGGTGGTGAATATTTTATGGACAACACGTTCCCTTGGGTTCCGAAGGTATAAATTGAACCTTGTTGTATGACATATGGTGCGACTATCTTCAACTTGACTTGAAGGAAGTAGTTGTTGAGTTTTACTAAAGAGATATATTTCTCATTATAAAACCAATGTATTATTCTATTTGACGGACAATTTCAGTTGATATTTTTACGGAAATATAGGGAATTTCTTAAATGCAAATCCTGTATATATCTGAGATCCTTAGCTATGGCAACTATTATCTCTTGATTTATCAGGTGTAATGCATTAGCCCTTGTACTGTTTTATTTATGAATATATGCAGTTCACTTTTATCATTGTTACATCTTTTAGTATGTGGCTGATGTAGCATTCCCGATTATTGTTGAACACAGGGAACGTAATGCTAGAACTGCTTTGTTTGATGGTATTGAGGAAGGTGGCATAAGGGCGTCATCCTCATATTCTTCTCATGAAATTGATGAGCAGGAGAATGACAGGGCAGTTGATGGATTGCATGACCGGGTTAATCTGCTGAAAAGAGTAAGTTCGTCTTTCCCAGAGTTGGAGCATCTACAAGAGACTCTTCATTTGGAAGATGCTCTTTATTTTGAAGGGTATTTCTCAAAAATTGGCTCCAACAAGCTCTTTATTTTAGCTTTTAAATTTAGTGGTGGGTTTTGACTCTCCAAATTTTGAGAGCCAAAACCACTCTACGTTTCATTTTGTATTAACTGCATTTAATGAATTCACACTTAATATTTATTAATTTACTTTTTGCAATTTTCAAGATCAATTGTGAAACCCAATAACTATTTGTATACAAATATGAGTGTATTGGGGAAGGTAAAAATTTCCTTTAAATATAAAGAGCCTCTTGGAGGTGCTCTTACGGTTAACTTGCCACTTTGTTTGACTGGCTGTGCCTGTTACATTTATTTTCAAGTAATCTATAGGCATGTAGCTTTTTTTGTCTGTTATTATCATCCACTAACTGGTTGTTGAGTTTTCAGTATTGAGTCGAAACTCATTAACTATTTCTATTAGAGGAAAGTTTAGGAACATATACATAGATATTTTAGAAGATTTGGAAATTTGGATGAGAATGAAAGACAGTATGTGAGCTTTTCTTTAATGCGTGGATGTTGCATTGATTGTTCCTCTATTGGTAGGGGTTGAGGTATGGTGGTGCCATCACTTTAACGCTTCCGATCTTATGAGGAAAGTTGAAAGGAAAGAAAAGGAGTTCTGTTAGGTTTATAATATAGGTTGATGGAGAATGTGGGCTAATCCATCCTCCAAAAATCTGTTTGAACTGCTTTATGATGTCCTCTTAATGCACCTGATACCTGCACTTGTTATAAAGAAAATGCTTCAAACTTGTAACTTCGAAAGAACTTAACAGCGGTTTGATATAATTCAGATTTTCTCTTAGTTTCTGAGAACTAAAACTTTAGTTTGTATACCCTGTGTGTTTTAAGTTTTATTTGATGATTCCGAGCATGCATTATGATATTTGTTACATTTATTTTAAGTGGAATTGCCTTATTTGAGTCCTAATTGTGCTCTGCATCAACAGTTGTCAGGTGATATACATGAGGAAGTTGAGGGTCATAATCGAACGTTGGACCGAATGGTGTGTATATTATTGTAAAATATCCGACATGCCCTTCTATTATTTTTAGTATTAGTGTCATTATCTAATTCCTTTCCTAACTTCTTGCCTTTAGGGCAACGACATGGATAGCTCAAGAGGAGTCCTATCTGGAACCATGGATAAATTCAAGACGGTAAGTTATGGGCCATATTCCTTTCTGTGCCACCTTGTCTTTTGCTTTGATGTTTACTTTGCTGCAAATAATTTCTCGCTGCAGGTGTTCGAGACCAAATCAAGCCGAAGGATGTTTACGCTTGTGGCATCATTTGTTGTTATTTTCCTTGTCGTTTACTATCTGATTGGGTAAGTGGTTACAATAATTACTCATATGGATGTGTTATGCGCTATGTGCTTTATTACTGCATCAATGTTGTCACATGGCTGGGGAATGTCATAGCCTAGTGGTCTTTGGGAAAATGTTTTGATGCAGCAATTGCACTTGAATCTTTGGGGTGGGCTAAAATTGAGAGATTATGATACATCTTTGACATCTACGTATTTATCATCGCAATCTATGTTGCTGGTATTAATATGGCTTTACTGATTACCTCAAAATTGCAGCAAGTAAAGGAAAAGGGAGGAGCATGAGAGAGAACCGTTCGCAGCAAGGCCTGATGGATTTGTTCTCAGAACAGTTTCTCTACAGCGCCATTGAATAATTTCAGTGCAACTGGTCCAAACTTCTCCGATGTGTCATGTCCTTGAGTCTCTGTGTATATGTGGATGTGGTGTTATAAATTCTGTGTGGTCTTTTGAACAGCAGAAACTCTATGTACATCCTCAAATTCTGGCACTAAATTATTTCTCGTGAAGTATGCTGTATGCAAAAAAATGTATGAAGTTTGTTTATGTTTCAAAGGGTGGTAAAAACTCTAGCAAGCATTGAAAACGCAAACGGGCAACTCCTATACATATATATGGTAATATAAAAAATTATGGTAACTCAAGTTCTGAAAATAAGGTTTCGAGTGTGGGGGTCAAGGTTTCCTTTATGAAGAGTTTGTTGTATTTGCTTGCCTTGTTCTGTTGTTTTATGTGTTGCTTGGAATGTTTGTTGGAGGTCTTCTATATTTATTTATTCATGACAGATCGGAAGAGCTGATCTTTTGAGTCGTACAAAATTGAAAAGGTCCAAATGTCATGACTTTGAAATTTTTGTCTTGTGGTTCCAAACGCAGGCCAGAAATATAGTGAGGGGTCGGAAGGTGAATGCAACATAAAAGTATGTAATTAAAATAAGAGGGAAAATTAGTCCAAAGGAAAAAAGAAAAATGAAATCATTGCACCAGCCGGGAATCGAACCCGGGTCTGTACCGTGGCAGGGTACTATTCTACCACTAGACCACTAGTGCCTTAATGCAGACTAATAAATATCTCTCTTCTCTAGAATGTTACTAGCAGAAAAACTTTGCCGGCAACATCTCAATTTTGATCACCCACTATACGTCTAGCGAGCTAACCCCGCCAAACGCACACTTGTCCCACGCCTGAATTATTTAATCATCACCCGCCAAGTGTGCGTAACCCCGCCAGACGTATGGTGGATGATTATTACTCGGGAACATCTAGGCATTACTACTTTCGGTGAAATTACTCAACATACAACAATTACTATGAATTCAAGGGTGTCACAAAAAGGACTTGTGGATCATGTGATTAAATGTGATGTGTTAAAAATCAGAAGATGTCAATGTGTTAATTTTGTTTAAATTTTTATATGCTTTTTTGTTCAAATAGCACAAGTTACATGGGTCGTAGCCAAGGGGGTCCCACTGGGCCTAGGCTTTTTTAAAAAACTTGTTACAAATTAAAAATAAAATAAAATGTATATAAATAGTTTAATTGTACACTCCACGGTCCAACCCTACAATGTAGGTTGGCTACCCACTGATTCCTTGTTTATATACAATGCATGATAATGTTAAAGGGGCACGCCACATGGCCGGAAAAAAACTTTCTGAAAATTCTTGAACATTATCAATACAATGCATTAAATATTTTCAACAGCAAACTGCAAACATGAATATTTCAATCCGACTAACTATTAGATGAAATGTTATTGTAGAGAAACTACTAATAGCAAGCTTTTCCATATCTTGATTTCGACTTGTGTGATAAATAGATGTATCATGCATGGTTCATTTATATTCTATTTAGGATGTTACAATGCCGCTGGAGACTTGCACTGTTCTAAATTTACATTACTTTGAGAGGAACCAATAAATTACATACATAGAACTAACAATCTTCCGATCTCTACAAAAATTGATGCATTATTTAGAACCCAAATTACAATAACTAATAATCATATGGATTCTTAATGTCTCATTTCTCAATTTTCGCAAACCTCAACTAATTAAACAATGATGACTGCACAACCAAATTAAAGATATATATACCGTTCTAAAAGTTGTTTAGGTTACTATTTGAGTCTATACACACACACACACACTAATTAAATCCATACAAAAACATGCAATAATAATGATATTTTTACTTTTCACTTCTCAAAAAAACATGCAATAATATATTGATAATTTTACTTTCCACTTCTCACAAAAGTTTTGATTATAGAGGCGTTTGCGTTAATTATAAAAATAGAGTAATTCTACAGAGACATTTTTATTTGATCTGAATAAGCAACATATCTTTGGTTATTTTGGATTGTTTGTATATATGCAAGCAGAAAATTTCATGGCTCACAAACAACCATTACATGATAACCAACTAAGCATGTCACACATTCATATCAGATAAAAATGTCTCTCATAATTATTGTTAAGAATATTAGTTATAGCATTCAAACATTTTTTACATCATCAAGCAATCACCCGCTCTTTCTTTTCTCTTGAGGAAGAAATAAGAAGTGCAATCACAACCATGGGGAGTTTCCTCTCCTACATGGCCCAAAAAAAGCACTGATATGTGTTAATACATCAAAAAATATTTCTTTCTTCATACTACTGTTCCTTAATCTCCTTCCACCGTTCTCCAACCATCAATCCTCTCGGCACTCTACCCCTGTTGTCCGATCCCAACTGCACAAAGCGGTATACTATATAGTTTAATTAACTTCGAAATCTATCATAACTTGGACTTGAAATCCAAATATATAGTGATCATGGACATCTACATTTATAACCCTTTACAAAAGCACTTGTACATATACAACTCCAAGATTACCCGCGCATAGATCAATAATAAACATATACACAAGCAATTCATGAAAGAGATATATATATATATATATATATATATGGATGCCTATAGCTAATATTTCTCTGTTAATTAAGTGGCTTGCTTCAAATATGAAAGAACCCTACCAAATCTCCTAATAATGCATTGTTCAAAACACATCAAGAAAGCGCACCCTCCCACACACATATATTGCCATGATAAACTATATATTTTCCTTTTTACTGGGTCGAATTGATCAAGTCTTAGTTTTAAAAATTAATCCGGCCGTATAAAGATTTGCTGAAGTTGCAAAGTGCTGTGAGATAGTTCTTTTGGCTAATAAAAGAGATCAAGATATATATATATATATATATATATATATATATATTTATCAAGCAACAAGCGAGAATGACAGTGTCATAAATTAATTAAATTTATTGCCTTTTATATATTTCTACTCTATATAATGTTAATCCCTAAATTGGCATTAATTTTGTCAATAAAAATGTTTTTATACTACCCAATCAAGTCAAAATTGATATTAGTCTGAACCAAAAATCAGATTGTTACTTTGATCCACAAAAAGAAGTTGGATGGAAAATAGAATCTTAGAAGCAAAGCTAGCTAAAATTGCCCGGTCAACCACAAAAAGCCAAGGTGCAAGAAGTTCTCATGACTAGAACCGAGAGAATTAAAGAACCCAAATTAATGATAAATCCAATTAGGGTTAAATATTAAGTTGAAAACAAAACATGGCTACAGCAAGAAACCATAAAATTCCCACTATACAGTAGCCTCTAATTAATTTCTTCATTCATGATCATCACCACAGATTAAGTTATAAATTCTTTAACACAAGTAACCATTTTACATAAACAAATATGGTAGCTAGTAACTACCTGAGATCCATCAATGACAACGACCGTACAAGCTACTAGAAGTTGTGAAATCTTATCCGAGTCGAAGCTCCAAATCCAGTTCCTCTTCTTGACTTATCACCTGTTTCTTCTCCAAATTTTCCATAACTGATGGCACAAATTCTAAGCTCAAGTTCATGCGCCAATCATCCGCGAATTGATTGGCTCTTGGTGGATCAAGATCATCATGAGAATTCTGTTGAGAAAAGGGTCTAGCACTAGAGGTGGATGCCGGAAAATATGTTCCGTAACTCAATGGTGCCTGATGATCTTGAGATGCAATATACTGGACTGGTTGATAATTACTTGAAAGTATCTGATGATGAAATATTGGAACTGAGTAACTACTTTCTTGATCATGCCTAATGGAATTGGTAGTCGAAGAAGAAGAAGAAGAAGAAGAAGAAGAAGAAGATGTTGGTTTATTCCTTGCTCTATCTTTTCTGTGGATATTCATGTGGCCACCCAAAGCCTGAGCAGTATTGAATCCCCTCTTGCAAAATACACACTCATACAACCGTCCTACGCCTAGATCAATGATCTTCTCCTCCTCGGCCTGCTCAACTTCTTCAGTACTCGAGTTTGTCGATTCTTCTTGATGATTGGACCCCATGGAAAATCCCTCTTTCAAGAAGGGCTAGATTATATATGTAGTTTTCTTGATTGAAATATATAAAGAATTAAGGAGAAGGCTCGAGGATTATATCGAAGTAGATTTATACAAAAGACAATTTAAGAGCATAGCAATTTGGATTTGAATTCAGTTTGAAGGTGTATGGAAAGAAGACATTTGGGGCTAGAGATTTTGATTTTAGTTGATAGATTTATTCCCCTCCAGGCCGGCTGACAGATCCTTATTTTCTTTTTTCTTCAGATAAAAGTCCAAGGTTAACTACTTGTCCCATGTATGGACAATATTATTAATTAATTAACTTGTTGCCCTAAACCCATATTTTTAATTTCCTGATCAAGTATGCCCTATATATTATATAGTTTTTTATATGGCTAAATTTTCGTTCTTGTCACGGTTTCTCGAAATGATGGCTATATAATTACCATCGAGAGAAAAGAAATATCACATATAGAAAATGACTTATAAACGAAAATTAAAGAGTTGGGTTTCGAGTTAATTTTATTGATTGGGTAACATCTAGGAAGTTTCCTGCATGGAATGAAAAAAATATATAGGTTTTGTAGTTAGTACTTGTCTTTTTATATATCATGCAAGAGTTAATTTATTGAATATATATACATCTTAATTTGATCACAATCAGCATCAGTTTATTTGATTTAATTAATTTATTACTTTAATCGTGATGGATTGATAATAATAATTGATATTAATTATGATAAGCAAAGGTGTGATCTCAGATGCATCAAAATCAAATCATATAAATAAATTCATATTGTCTGAATCTTATTTTTGGGGTAACAGTTGATGAAAATCCCCTTTCACCTTCTCTTGTAAGTTTGCTTGATAATGTTTTATAAGAGCCATTAGAAAAGTAGTAACGTCTGCTTTGAGGTGACGCGAGAATAACAACTTCTATGTCTTTATGCGTGCCATGTACGTATAATACATCGAGACTATTAGTTGGTGACAACTAAGGATATCATTGATTCTTTTTATAATATATATCTTTCTAGCTCGTCCAGATTATTTTTTCTAGAGGAATACTATTCTTTATTATTATATTATTATTCTTCAAACTTTAATCACGGGGAAGATCCATTGATTTTGTGAAATGAAGACTAGGAATGTAGGGCACATAAAATATTTTGCACTTGTAATTAACTGTACCAAAACTTATATCATACAATGATCAATTATATATACTCTATATATATTGGCTGTCTTCTAGCTAGAGGTTGATAACCGGGTTTTCTAATTGAAGTTTTCTCGTTGTGTTGAATTTTATTTTAAACGTCATTCATTCTTATCTTTAACATACAAAAAAAAAAAATTAAGAACGTGCATTTATGACGTGCGAAATTCTTCATGTTTTTCTAAATGTATCTTGCCATTCTTTTTTATCTTGGCATAATATTAATTACAGTTTCTTAGAAGTGAAATGCTCATTAATGAGAAAAAGTCTCTCCAACATTATTAGTATACCCACTTTTGCTTAATTACTATTATTAATACTTTGGCTCGGTCAAATTAAAATGGCCTCATAGTTGAATACAATTAATTAAGGTTCCTTTGAACAATAATAGGGGAATACATAACATTCTCTCTCTCTTGCAGGCCAGAATAGTATTTTTAAGGGCAACTTAACTTTTAGTCTTAATTAATACTGAAAATATTTTGATTTTAGCACTTGGAATATAATGCAGTTTGAAGGGATCCAGTCTTCAGGAGAATGTTATTCAGTAACTACTGTTAACAATCATATTATTTGATTTATGTGGAGCTAGATCGGTTCCGTGTATATGGAGTACAACTGTCAATAGAAATCAGTCACGTTGAGCTTAATAGAAAAAGTGATATATTCTCAAGTATATAAGCATCAGTGTCACACCGAGTCCGCATGAGATTAGAACCTGTCGATAAAATTGGGTCAACACAACAAGTCAAACATGCAAAGTTTTCAATGTTTCCTTGACTAGCGGGGAAGACAAAAAGGGTTGAAGTAGTTAGCAAATAGTATGTATAAGCAGACAAATAAGCAATTCATTATTAGTAAATAATGTAATCAAATAAGGGATGAAAAGTAAATGCTTTGTGATGTAAGAAAATTAAAGGGTTTTAAAAAGAAATGGATTAATTGGTCATTTTCAAGAAAAGAGACAATCACAAGATTGCAATTGAATTCGAATTCTAATCAATATAGCAACATAATTACCACTCATTTCTACCAAATCATATGTCTCATATATGATGATGATAAATGTAAAATATTGTTCAAGCCCCAAATAAATTTTTGAAAAAATAAAACATTAATAAAAATAAATATGGCTTTTCAGGAATATAGAAGGTAGAATTTTTGGGATTTTTGTCATGATACTATTAATGCAAAACCAAGATTAGAATATGATTTTTTTAAAAATTTTTTTAGTACAAATCAGGAGATTAATTATAGGGGTGGGACGATAACTCGAACGCATATCAGATATACCGGTAAGAAGGTGTTTTTACCACAAGGACAAACCCTTTGGTCAAAATGCAAGATAATTATAAAAATATATACCTTGTGTAATTTGGCCAAATTTAACCTAGAGAACGTGTGATTAAACACACACTCACATATATATAGCTATATATTGAAAGAATTAGAAAATAGTCCATTTGGAAGTGGATGGTTGTCTACGTAGCTAGTGAATGAATTAATAAAGAGTCCTTCATTTGAAAGGAACACTGATCTTTTATTAAGAAAAACAAAAATTAGAGGAAAGAGTTGTCCAAAATTGACCCGGCTAGACGTCTAATCTCGTCAAACGTACACATAGCGGGGTGATAATTAGTTAACATATATGTGAGTTGTCTCACATATAAATAGTCTAATTATCACCCGCCAAACGTCTGGCGGGATTTGAACCCCAATAATAATAATAATAATAATAATAATAATAATAATAATAATCCGGCTTCTCCTTGACCAAATACCTAGGTCAAGTCTAGGTAGACCTAGATTAACAATATGGAAATTATATATATATATATATATATATATATATAGTTTATATAGGGTAATTGGGCAAAAGGTCCCTACCTTTCAAGCATTTTGTGAAAATCGTCCCTATCTTTTATTTTTTGACAATTTCATCCTCACCTTTGCATTTTTTGGTAGAAATCATCCCTGCCGTTAAATCCCTCCGTTTGTTAACTCTATTTTGAATATTATATATATATATAATTATATTATATAAAGCCTAAATTATTGCACTAATTATTATTTTTTGTATTTTTAAAAAATTAATGCATTCAAATCTTAATACGTCAATAAAATATTAGATTAGATTAAATATTAGATAAGGTTAAAAAAGAGAAATGAATTTTATTTTATTTGTTTCACAGGGTTCAAAATTAAGTAATAAACATATGCATAGTTAAAAAAGTATAATAAATAAAATAATTAACAACGATGTCGCCTAAATAAAACAAAATATAATTTGATTATCTGATATATATATATATATATGATATTCAAGAATATTATCAGAGAATCAAATTATATTTTGTTTTATTTAGGCGACATCGTTGTTAATTATTTTATTTATTATACTTTTTTAACTATGTATCTGTTATTACTCAGTTTTGAACCCTGTGAAACAAATAAAATAAAACACATTTCTCTTCTTTAATCTTATCTAATATTTTATTAACGTATTAAGATTTGAGTGCATTAATTTTTTGAAAATAAAAAAAATAATAATTAATGCATTATTTAGGCTTTATATAATATAATTATGTATATAATATTCAAAATAGAGTTAACAAACGGAGGGATTTAACGGTAGGGATGATTTCTACCAAAAAATACAATGGTGAGGATGAAATTGCCAAAAAATGAAAGGTATGGATGATTTGCACAAAAAACTTGAAAGGTATGGACCTCTTGTGCCAATTACCCATTAGCAAATTATTATCATATATGTTACTGAAGATAAATATATGTAATTAAATTAAAAGTGGGCCAAAATGAGAAAAAGAAGAGCAAGCCATATTTAGAAATTTAAATGGGTTCAAACTTGCAAAATTGTTGAGCCTTGTTTTGGGCTAATTTGATCAATTTTCCAAAGAGCTCCAGTACTAAATTCTGGTATTCATATTGACTGACATTTTGAGTCATCTTTCGATGTTTTTCAGTCTCTCTTTGATGGGGTCAATTATATATATGAATATTCGAAACTTGTCGACTATACAAACTCTTTTTTTTTTGCATTTGTAATTATGTTCGATTACACAACATACCATTAATATATATATATATATATATATATATGTCGTTACACGAGAAGTAGACTTCAAGAAACTCAGCATTAATTAGAATTTAAATTGAACCCAAAAGCGCCCACAAATTAATTTGAAGGAGAAAAGAGAAAGGGGTATTGGATACTAGATTGCATGGGCGGGTGTGGAGATGCTTGAAAGCTAAGTAGAAGAAAGAAAATATGAAAATGAGTGAATATAATGGAAAGCTGAATATATATATATATATATAGCATTGTTATTTAATAGATGGAGGTGACGTTTGCCAACACTCTCTTCCCTTTATCCCATTCCCATGCCTTTGCCCCCTTTTCTTTTCACTAAAACATACCCTTTTTCACCTTCTCACCCTCCCCAAAACACACCCATTTTGGGCTTCAAGTTTTCACCTATGGTGGGGCCCCTCCACACTGTTTGTTTACATATATTTGTCTACTAGTTTTATTATTTTTCATATAATATCAAGTGCTCTTGCACTAAAAACGATATGTCAAAGTTGTGAGATCGATGTAAAGATACATCGATGCAGGCGTAGTTCACCTTCCAAGATTGGAAGGAAGAATTCCCCAGTCATGTTCGTCCTCCATGGCCTTTTAAGGAAGTCTTTACTTGGGATTCTGATATAGAATAGTTGATCATATACTAGCTAGCTACAACTTGTGAATTATAGGTGCTTAAATTTTACGAGCTAAAGTAACATTCCTTAAGAACAACCGAACTAAAAAGTGAATATTTGCCTCACATTTTAGCCTCAGCGAAAGGGGTCAAATTATGAACCCTAATTCCATTTTCAATGGCCAAATATCTGTTTCTATAAAGGGAAAGGCCATCATAACACTGAGACACAGAAATTCATTGGGAACATGCAAATGGAACAGATATGCTGAAATATCCCTTCCATATGCACAGACCAAAATACCATTGAAAGCATGAGAATCCAAAAATTACTACATCAGTACAAGGACTACCAGTTCATCCTCCCTTTATCCTAACAGTATAATATACTGTGTGCACTACTGTGTGTGTATGTATAAATGCGTATGCATCTGAAACAGAAAGGAAATCTTGTCTTAAATGTCCACTCCCTGATATCCTATGAACTGTCCTGTATTGTACATTTTCTTGAAACCAATTTAATGATTTCTGGACAGACTGATTAATAAAAAAACTTAGGTTTAAATATTCTTGAATTTCAAGTACTTACACACTCCTGTCTGATTCATCATTGCCTTTTGCTGCTTTGAAAAAAGAGCCTTACAGCATATCATTGCTCCAAGAAATATACAATGAAGTCAGAATATCATCAAGTTGAAATTAAACCTGATTAATTAGTACTGATCAAATAGGGTCAAGAAAATCTGATCCTAATTAATTATATATCTATCGGCATTTTTTTTTTTTCATAATTTACTAATTCGCCAGAACTCCAGGAATAGTTGGGAGCTATTTTTTGTTGATCTTGCTAATGGTGAAGTAGCTCCCGGCCGGTGGTTTATGGGTGCTGAGACTACTCTATGATATAAGAGATCTGTTTAAGAGATCGCTGGTACATGGTTGTGTTGATAACGCGTGGAAATCGTATTAAGGAAGGAAAAACGGGGTTAAATTTTGACCTCATAAATTTGTCCAGCGTGGTCTAATCTAATATCACGCAACAAAATTATTAACAAGAATATAGGAACAGGAGACAAGTAATTCTGCTATGATTTGTTTAATGAAAACTCAGGCAGAACTTTGATAATATTAATGATGCATGCTTCATTACATTTGTAGACTTGCTAGAATCTAGTGAAGAGCATTATGAGAAATCTAGAAACAGGCAAACAGAAAGGGCTAAGTCTTGATAGTAAACATGTGTTAAACTCAAATAGAACTAATTAGAGTAACCAAGTCGGAGTTCCAAGTCCAAATCCTCTTTTGCATGTTGGACTAAACCCCGGTTCAAATCCACCTTAACAAACTCTTTGGCCTTCCAAATCCTGGGATCATTTCTACTTGAAAATCCCGAAAGATCTTCGACCCGAAAGACCGCTCCTTTCTTCAGATTCTTGCCCATATTCCTTTCAAGAAGACTTGCAACACTCTGGCTTTGCAAAAGCTGATCACCGGTGGTGGCAGACGCTGGTGATGAAGCAGTAAAGGCAGAAAGGGGGGAATTACAACTTCTTACATTATAAGGCAAAAACCTAGTACTTGCAGATGATGCTGAAGAAAAACTAGGATTAGGGTTCACAGGGTTAGAATTGGTAATATTAGGGTTTGTGTTTGGAAAATCCCATGAAGGAGGAGGAGACAGTCTCATTCTAGCCCTATCTCTTCTGTGAACATTCATATGACCCCCAAGAGCTTGTGCAGATTTGAACTCTTTTTTGCAAAAGCTGCATTTATAGTTCCTTTGAGGCCATGAAAATCCATGTGTACGATCTTTCTCAAAGCTCAAATTTGCCACCTCCCATTTCCCCTTAAAACTCTGATCAGAACCCAACTTCTTCTTCTCCATGAAATTCTCTTTAAAGCATCAAGAAATCAAAAAGGGAAAGAAACCGAATAATTAACTCAGTTCCAAAGTAAAAAAGTGAAAGAACAAAGACTAAAAATCCCCTTTCAGAAAGCGGATTTCTGCAAAAAAGAAGGGGAAAAAAAGGGTTCTTCTCTGAGGGTTTCCTTTGTACTGATGAAGTTGAATTCAAGTAATTTGCAACGAGAGTGCATTATATAAGTGCCACTGTTCATCTGCAAATTTTCTGTTACCAAAACTAGAGATTGCTTAAACAATAAGTGGGATTTCATTTTTTGCCAAATACAGGTGAAATCTAGTGGATGGCATTATTGTGCTTCTAATAATAAGTAGCTTTTGACAACCACTGCAGGGACTTAGAATATTATTGCTGTGACAGATGCATTAACATTTACAAAGAAAGTATTATTGGGTATTTGAATGGTGTGAGTTTGCCAATGATGATAAAAACTACTAAAACTGGCTGCCATCGGGTGAAAATTAACGTTATGTTTGGCTCATTTCAGGACTTAAACACTATTGTACCTCAAATAATTTTTTTACGTACTCCTCTCTTTCTAACATGTTCTACTGAATGCGTTATTTCAGCTCATGGTACCTTGATTTATTTTTTGTGCAAAACATTCCCAATGAGTAATCAAGTTCTCACCAAACAGTAATTACTCCTACGTTACTTTTGATGTATATATATTCACTCTTTATCTTCATTCATGTTCTTATATCGTCTTACAATTTTCACTTTCTATCTCACGCCTAAATTAGTTGCCTTTGAATCTACATATTTTTCAACCCTAGAGCCAAAATTTAAAGCTAGTACAATTGCAGAACTACGTGGTTTGTACAATTATTAACACATACCAGATTTTTCTCTCTTTTAGACTTCTCTCTTGTGAATGAATTTCCACTACTCTTAAACTATTGACACCAATGGAAAACTTACAAGTAGATACAAGCCAAGTTAATTGAATAATAATTAAGACTCTTGTATCTAATTGTCTCATTTCTTGTTAAAATAGAGTACCAAATAGAGTATGGAAACGTTTCAGACACTTCCTAGCACGACTGTCAATGGTTACCAAATTGGCCCTATAAATTAAAAGCTTCAATTTGTAATTGTGGGTGTGCAGAACTTGAGAAACACATAATAATTCAAGACAAAATCCAGAAATAAATAGAGGGCAAGAAGCAGAATAAGCTTTTGCAATGTTGATTCTTCAATCTACAATTTCAAGATTAAGAGCTTGTTTGATTCTCATTATTTTGAGAAATTATAGAGATGACAGAGCTAAAATGTGTATTGAAAATATAAAAAAGTTTAAAATATATCGTTACAATTGAGCAATTGTCAAATCAGTTGTAGGTAAAATTATAAATGAGAAGAATAATGAGAATCAAACAAGCTCTAAGAATTCAAAAAATCTAGTGATGTACTCAATTCCAAATTGCACTTTCTTCAGTTATGACGTGTAATTGCTAACCGAAAAGATGTTCTAATTAATTTGAGCATAAACATGAACTTCATTTCAAAAAGATTGATGAGGGAATATTAAACAATTGCGGAAAGTGATCAAATCAATCAAATTTCTGTTGCTTCCTGGAAAAATCAAATGTCCCCATCGGGGCAAGTCCTAAAGAATCGTCAAGGATTAAATACTATCACACCTTTCTGAAAAATGTAACTTCAAACTACTAGAATTCTCCAGTTTGATCTTCCCATCTGGATAAAGTAATGTGCTTTCCGATGCCTCTGATGACGATAACCAATAGAGAAGCACTTGGACCAATTCAGAGATAAATGCCATGACAAACTTGAATTTCATCAAGTGATCCGATCATTTGGTTTCTTGTCCAGACCAAATGGGATAAGTTCCATAAAAGAACACAAGGTCCATTTATGGTTCATTCACGAGATTATTAACATACCATTTTGGTTTGTGTCCTCACTAATGCTAATGTATTGGCAAACCTATGGGTTGAAACTTGATACTCATCATTCTGCCGTTGGCAATAAAAAGCTAAAGCCAGAGTTCTCGCGAATAAGTGGTGGTGGTTCGATATCTGAAATATCAAATTGATCCATTGATTTGGAAAGGTCGTCTACTGAGAATGGGATGCTGCATATCCAATGAAGATAAGTTACAGATAACTATAGTTGAAAAATTCTGAGGAAGAAAAAGATCAAGAACATAAAATGCAACAGCATAAATTGGATGCCAAAAATGACATGTTCAACCTTGAGTCATCATCCAGTAGGAATGAACTGCTGACAGCATTGTTTGAATCCTCCGTCATTAACACCCTCATGTTAGATATAACCTATGTATGAAAAAAGTCAAGAATGGTAAAATTGCCCAGATACCTGATTAATATACTCTGCCTCATCAATCTCCCTATACAAGTTCTTTTAACACTGATGACCAAATACTAATTTTGATGAAGAGATTATGCAAGTGCGTGATATGAACATAAATATAGAGTTACGCAAGTGATCCATGTTAAGAAGTGGAGAATATCCTATGATCCTGCCATCCATTCATCTAAGAAAGCATATAAAGCGCACCTAATGAGGTGGTCCAACATGGTATTGGAGCACACAGAGGTCCTTCTTAACAAATTATGAAGGACCTAATTTATATAAGTGAGATCCTTTTTAAGAAACGAACATCCTACAACCCTGCCAAATAAAGAAGCATACAAAAGTACCTAATGAAGGGTATTAGTGCATATAGATGTCCTTTCTAACACATTATGAAGGGTGAACACCTAAGGCCTCTAGTAAAAACTGAATCTCGTCTTCACGTGAGGGGGGTGTTAGAGATTAAGATCTTACATAATCTAATGGATCCCCTTTCTAACAGCTTAATCTTTTAGTTGTCATGGTTCAAATAAAAAAATTAGAACAAGATACAGCAATAAACTTACATCTTGGGATAGGCTATGTGTGCCATATTTATCATCCCAGTACATTGTACTGATTCTGTAGAGATCTGAATACTGAGCACCTGCAAAACACAGAACTTTAGAGCAAGATATATGTGGGTTTCAGATAGATGGTTGTCTAGGGAAGGCACGTGTAACCGCTTACTGGACATAAATCATGACTTATTTCATCCAGAGTCTTCTTTGGCTTCTGATGTATAACCTGTTTCAGTAACAAGAAAGTTCAAAATGATTATTAGCCATAGTCTTTACAAACTTTAAACTAATGAACTCAAATCTTTGATCTTTTTCCTTTGTCAGAGAATCACCAGTTGGTGCCCGAAAAGGGTAACTCGCGCTAGTCAAAAACTTACACGAATTAAGTAGTGTCAAAAGATTGTATTCGTTTAAGCCCCAATTTATGCTTGATACAGAATATTGGACCAACATGACAGTTAATACGCTATCATCTATTTTTTTCCCCCTTTCTTTGGATAGTATTTTCTTCTCCACCTTTCCGAACATTAAGTAAGAGGACTGCACTTTCATGAAATAAAATCACTCCACAGAAGCTAATGATTAGCAAAATGACCTGTGACACACTAACTCATTTGCTTCCTCGTGTGTTCCAACCCACCCAATCCCCCCCCCCCCCCGGGGCTCTCTTCCTGGGGGGCCACAGGCCAGTTAGATTTTTCTCAATAAAATTTTCTTGTTTCATGTACTTTTTCTCTTTTGCCCATTTGTCACTTTGCAATTCAATCTATTATTATGCAGATACAAAAGATGGGGTAGACAGCTTCTGCTTTCCATTGATTAAAGCAAGAAACACTGAAACAAAAATGTTTCTTTTAAGTCATGGAAGAAAAGTACACCATACCAGAAATCCAATTGCTTGTCTTATATGCTTGAGCTCATCCCAAGAGGAGCCTGTGTACTGAAATATACTTCAAACTTTAGCAGGTACTGAGGAAGCAAGCAACATGATAAAATCACTAAATAAATACCTCTTCAGTCGCCTTGTAACACCAATGTTCCAGTTCAGCCAATCCAGCCTTCACGTATTCACCATTGCTAAAGGAGCAGCATTCTCGTCTTAGCAAAAGACTGCAACAACGATGACAACATTATTTCCTTAGCCTGGTGCGTGAATGTCAATGGGATATGCACATGAGTACATGCCTGAAACATAGTACCTGTTAAATAATTGCACATTTATAAAAGAAAATATTTGTGTGAACACCTTTCGAACCAAAAATGGAGGTACCTGAAGATAGATATACAAGAAGTCATGTCAACTGCATGCCAAAATAGAAGAGAGATATAGATTAATGTAGATATAACTCCAAACCAGATGAAGCAATATCACTTCATGAGGAAAAGACACATCAAAACACCAAACATTACACAAAATGACAAGGATACCTGATGTTGAAAAACATTCAAGAAACTGTAAGGGGCAGGAGACATTAGCCAGTTCCAATTATTGTGGTAAGACTGAGAAGTCAATTTTAATTTACAAAGATAAATTCTTTGAAATTCTCAGTGGTAACAGTCTAGTTCCGGAAACATCAGAAAATGTACTTTTCATGAATATCCATAGACATTGGAAGTGGTACAAATAATTTACTTGGAAGCACCAGTAAGAGTAACCATTCCTTTTCAAAGCTGAATGATAAGTGTTCTTTTGATATATATTTATCTTTGCAACTTCTTTCAGGAAATAAATTTCAAGCATGGGTTAAAAATCTTCAAATCAGTTAAAACTCTAGAACTCTGTAATTCAGGCTTCGAGTAAACACAAGCTGACTCAGTTTTTACTACTAGTGTTGCTCCCGTCAAGGCACAAATCAAACTTATCAATGAAATGAGATGCCATAACAATATTTTAATTACATTTCCAAACTTTTATAGTGATAATATTCTCATTTATCTGCAGCTAAAAAAATCAATAATCGAAGGACCATCAGATCATTGATTTGATAGTCATTATATAATCCAGCTTCTGATCTATACTGGGCCAAATAAGTAATATTTAACAAATGGCAAGATACATCTTAGTAAGAACACAGTTCCAGATATTATGCAAACTAGCTTGTAATCTTACTGACCTGAGCTCAAGCAGATTCAAGCTCATGTAAATAAATCAAAACTGAGGCAATCAAGGAGAAACCTCAAGTTTTTAATTTGAAGCTTGAGGTATATGACAGGAGAATTATGCTAACTTTATGGGAAACTTTTATTACAATACTTTAACATTAGTTCACATATCAAACCATAAAGATGAATTTGGGACAGACATGGTTGCTAACAAATGGAATCCCTAGTGATCAACTCCCATCACTCTGTTGCATAGAATGTTTAATAAGTCCACAAATAGCTCTTTAAGAAATGGCTAGCCAAAATTATGGGAAACATATTAGAGAAAGATGACATGTCTATGCAAGTAATATAAGTGAGAGATAATGTACAGGGGTGGAATATAGACACACAGATTTGATCAACTTCAATGCCAGAAAGTGACAAGATAATTCTGCTGCATTGTGATATTTTAATTCGTCCATAAATATTTTGTTGATGCCAAAGTACATAAGGACAAAGAGAAATGGTAATATGATGCTTACATGGTTGCCTTTTAGTATGCTCAAAAAATTCCCCATGCTCTTCACAATTCCTTGCCAGTGAGCAATTAAAATTTCCTGTGCTGCAGCGTGTGCCAGTGTGCGGGCTGTTCCTTTCATCAAGTTTGCTCTGGATATTCTTGGAGCCTATATCAATGAATTACCATAGATAAAGTGATGTACCAGCTAAACAAATGACAACTGAATTTCATCATCAGCTTTTCTAAAATGTGTTGACTTGGTAAGAGTAATAAGAAGTACCTGAATGCATAATCCCAGCAAGGGAGAAATTTCTTTTTTCAAATTATCACGGATCATTCCATATATTTTCTCTACATATGCAGTCAGTTGCTGTTTAAAAAGTAGTGCTGGGTATTTGGCTTCTACTTGGCGTAAGGTACCAACCGAATCATCATTTAGCAAAGAAAGACTAATGCCTTGAGGTGTGCTGCGGAAACTCTGGCAAAGAGAGAATGTTAATGATCATGTTAGGCAAAGCTAGAAGATGATTTTAATTAAAACATGTAGGCTTTCGAATAAGTAAGTCTTTTGTTGATCACAAATGAAATGTAGGTTTACTTATTTTGACAAGAAGGTATGGTAGTTTTATAGTAATTATGGCTGTGCTGTTATTAACTATACTTATAGCTGTAATTATGGTTACCATAGTCAAGAGATGTGTACACATACCTGTCTCTTTGTAATGTTTAATATATTGAAATGTAAGTTCAGAATTTTCTACTTTTACTTTTACAAAAATGAACTTTCCTCGCCTAAAAGTAAGAAAAAGGTAATTTACCTGAGTCAAACATGATCTGAAATGAACTTTTCAGTTACCTGAGTCATTCTTCCAAATAGAGTAGCTGATGGTGCTCTCCTATGTTGTGGAGCTGCACCAGCAGCTCCTCCAGCTTTTAATGTACGTTGCAACATCAACAACAAAGTTGATGCATTGGACAACCAGTAAGCCAGGATATCATTGTTTTCTTGTGTCTTCAAATTCAAAAGAAATGTGAAGTTATATCAGGCCTGTAAATCTAAATAAAACTGGCAATGAAGAGAATGCATTTTAGATGCTGTGTTTCCTACCTCAATAGCAACACCAATGGTTTGTATTATCCTGTCAAAAATGCTTGTTCGTTCAGCCTCAAATGAATGCCAATGCCTAAGACACTTGTAGATAATGCATGCAGCAACAGGCCTGCCTCTTGAGAAGCCTAAATGCTGTGCAACACATCGTATGAGCAAATCTTGATACTCTTGTTGTTTCTCATTCAGTGATTTTTGAGGTCTATCATCAATCTCTGATGGATCTCTTGCATTCATCGAAGCACTATGAAAATCCTGTTACAATATTAACACGGTATCAACATGCTATGACTCTGCCTATGTAGAGTTATTTCTGTATGTAGAGTTATTTCTGTCAGTACTGCTCTTTACTTACAACACTTGTCTTTGAGCTTTCAGCCCTCTGCAGATTTCATCAAAAACAAACAAGATATAAGTAACCCAATAATATGTTACGGAACTACCTGCTGGAACTATTTGTTCTACAAACTACCTGCATGATTGACCTTGAACTTCTGGACATCAATTTAGTAGTCTGAGCCATGGCTAGAGCCTGCTGGCGAAGAACTTTATTTTCTGATTCCATGTTGGTGAGCTTCTCTTCAAGCCTATTAAAAGGACAATGTTTGTGTTAACTGTACACCCTGTGAAATGTTTAAGCAGTAGATATTCCCAATTTTTTAGCACAAAATATAGAGGATAACTAAGAAAACTAATGAATGAAAATCAAAATTGTTGAAAATGAAAAAAAAAAAAAAAAAGATGGAAAACATTAGCCTAATAAGGAACAGATCTTGAAATAGTGTGTATTCACTCTTAGGGATATGACCAATGCCTAATCTTTCAGAAATACAAACAAGGTAAGGAGAGATTAACAAAAAGGAAATATTACTTGCCAGTTGCCCCAGATGAAAATGCACAAAAAAAATTAAATAAATAAAATAGTAGTTTTTTTAATTAATGCAATTCACATGAAATTATAGCTTTCTTGAATTCAAATGTACTAAATTAATAATAGTTGCAACAGCTAAATACATTTCCTTGTATGTATTGGTATTAACATTGCGGATTTTAAATAGGAGCTCGCGTTGACTCACCCGAAGATGAATAAAACTATAGGAGCAATTATGAAACAAACTAAGGGATCAGAAGGTTACAGTGAAAAAGCATTTATCTTGATTCTCACCTAGGTACAGCCAAAACATGCTTTATTAAGATAAAGGAAGGAAAGAAAAAGGTTGTTGTAGACTGCTGGATCAATTAAGCAATACTATAGCTCAGAACTTAAAGTAACCAAATATAAATCCACATCCACAGACCAATTCTTACATTAACATGAGAACACATAAGGTGCAGCAGCTAGTAACACATTGGTTTTAACGAGTATGGGCTACAGAACAGATCAGAATCCTTCTGAAATACAAGTTTTCAATTCATAAGCCATTGGAGTACTACGTCATAGAAACTTCAATGTCATGTTTGACCCTCTTGGACTCACTTATGGGGAACAATAAAATAGCATTTTCAAATGAAATTTTATCTTACTTTAACACAAGGACAGTGGCCTTCATTGAAAGTGGAATCTTTGTGGAGAAAGAGACATTTTATACATTGTCGGAACATAAGGACAAAGGCATTACTAAACTTGAATACTTCCAAACCCTAAATTGGGAAGGAAAGATTTCAACCACAGCTAAGATTTGTTCTTGTTAAATCACTATCTGGCAGCATTATAAGAGATAGTGAATGATTGTGTTCCTGTTGGCAGTGTTCATACGTCTAGAATGTCAAATATTTGAGTTTGAAACTTACCTCGCTGTACACATACAACAGGCAGTGATAAACTTGATTAACTTTCAAACTTTAAATTGGTCAGGAAAGATTATAACCCCAGCCAAGATACTTTTTTAGTTAAAAAGCCAACAGAAAGCGAAAAGTTTGAGGTTATTCATACTTGATGACTTGTTCGCTTTTGCAGCACAAAAAAGAGATCCTCAATGGATACACTCCCATTGGCTTTATTCATATTCCAGGAATGTCAGAGGTTAGAGTTTGAAATTTACCTCATAGTACCTACACAACAGTTAGCAACAAAAGGGGATATGTCTTCACCAGTTAGCAACAAAAGGGGATATGTCTTCACTCTTCATCTTTCTAGCAATTGACGGCTCTGGAACTCTAATCAAAAGAGCAGGAAAAGGGAAAGAGGAAGACTTGTGATTTTTTTTTTTTTTTAAGATTCCATTGTCGACCTTGTTGTTTGAGTATACAAGTCCATCTTGACCTTAACCATAGGTCAATATATTCTTTGTACTTTGTCCCACAACGAATCAGGGTCCTAGATTGAGAATGCGACAGAAGCAAAGATCCTCAATTAATTATATAAGAAAACAGAGCAAACTTCATCTTGGAAACTTGTGTTTCATTATCTGTATAGCATCAGCCATTTCCTGAAGCCAGCCTTTCTATAGACTGATGAACAAGAAGGAAAGTTTGAAGGTACATTAAGAACAGATGAGAGGTTACATAGCCATTAGGAAAACTTAACAGAATCTGAGAACTAAAATCTTACCAAAGGTTGAAGAGATGGAAGATGAAAAGCTGACATGGAAGAATCAGATGATGATGCTTTATGCGGGCCATCCACTGGTACTGATGTGGGAGGGGGACTAACATATTTCTTCCGCAGACATTTACTTAGAAAGCTGGCAAAGTGTTACGAGGGGTCACGAGATAACAAGAACCACCAGTGGATTAAAAACAAAAAAAATTTTAGACCGCCGGACACTAAGTTATCTATGAGTTAGAAACTTAACAGGCAGAGTCCCCTGAAAATTTGAGTTATCCGTAAGGGTTTTTTCCCCTTAATGATCATATATCAAAATTAAGGTTATATGTATAAGATAAGCTTCCAGTTTTGTTAAGTTTTAATTAGTAGACTTGCAGATGATGACTTGTTACAGCATTCTAGAAAAATGGTCCAAAATGATCCATGATAATATAAGAAAAATGTAGAGTACGACTAGAATGTTGCTAGAGTCTAACATTAAAAAAAATTCTAGAAGACTAATCCTACTTATTGGATAGGGTCCATCCATTCAAGTGAGGTAGAGAAAATAGAAGGATATGGAGCCTCATTTCTAAACATATAGGGCTATAGGAGTGTTGAAAGTTGACTCGACACAATACATGTTACATTTTAGTTATTCACTAGAGCAATCTCTTTTACTAGCCCACGTAAAAAAACACAACTAATAAACATGTCAAGTACAAAGTTCCATAGAAAACAAGATTCTGATATTATTAAACTTGATTATTTAATAAGTCTTTCCTTAGTAATGTCATCATCACATGGAAAGCCATTTAGTAATGAAATCATCACATGGAAAGCCATTTAGATGAAGAATAAGCTTCTAGAGTTTTGCATTGAATCTTAATTTTAATTCAAACTTCATGAGTTCATGCCAAATTGAAGATATAATCACATTTAATCAAAACAATGTAAAAGGTATATTAGAGTTGAAAACCAAATATAATGTTATATGTTATGAAAAAGAAGTTTATTAATGTTAATGTGGATAGTTTTATGTACACGTGTTATATACAGCACAAAATTTACATTCTATGTTAAGCTAACGTACTTACTAA
Source organism: Nyctanthes arbor-tristis (assembly GCA_963692815.1). Lineage (NCBI taxonomy): Eukaryota > Viridiplantae > Streptophyta > Magnoliopsida > Lamiales > Oleaceae > Nyctanthes > Nyctanthes arbor-tristis. The sequence goes on from CAVNYN010219068.1 coordinate 68,158, forward strand.
GATGTCAAAGTGTTAATATCTAGATACCTACATAAGGCTACGATAGAAATAGATACAACAAATGGAAAGAGCAACTTGCATCAGAAGAAGTCATCGAATGCCCCCTCCCTGTCACTTTCCCAGTGTTCGGTTCCTGCACAAGCCAACCATCAAGAGAAAAAGAAATGTATAATGGAGTTTCTTATCGGGATCTTGCTCAAACAAAGTTGAATTAAGACTTGGAACAAATGTGTTTATATGTAAGAATAATGAGGAGACATCAAAACTAAAAAAGAATGAGCGGTTAAGTAGAAAGATTTTTAATCAGGTAGTGACAAAAAAAGATGGGTTTGTGACTGTCAAGAGAGTTTTAGTGTAGACAGTGAGTCTACGAAAACTACACTAACCTGAGTTCTCAGCTGCTGAAAGATCCTGAACTATAAGCTGGAAAGCGCCCGGATTGAAAGAAGAAAGGTTTGCTGGAGTTGAAACAGGAGCTGGAAATGTGAAATCTGAGTCACTAGATGTAGTCTCAGAAGGATTGGACATGTCATCATCATGATCATCTCTAGCAATAAGTCTTGAGGTTGAACTCAAATTGGATGAGGAACATAAAATCATTTTCAGCTCCGAAAATTGACCTGACATGCTGTATATCATCCTGAGGCACACTAGATCATATCTAATATTAGTCAAATGGCACAAGGGATCCTTCTAATCTTACTAAATATTTATTTATACAACTCCCACAACCATATCAAATGTCATAGGTAACCCTTGAAACTTTTAAGGAACCTCATCATTCTCACTAGTCTTCCAATATATCTTAATATTCGATTGATCTTCTTAAGATACACAAGGAAAATCCTATTAACATGATGTTGATTATTTTCTACAAGCAACTATTCTATTTTTGGAAATGAAAATTTACCATATTTAACTTCTAACTCAAGTGTTATCTAAACAAGATCTACTGGCAATACCTTAGATTCATTTATAATAATAAATTACACGTGAATCAATCATTCTTAAAACGTTAGAGATTGGATTTTCCATTTCAGAATCAGGTAGGTCACTCTTTTGTTACACCAAGTATACCAGAAGGGGAAAAAATAACATGAAAAGTAGCCATTAGGTTGTGTAATATTAATGCAATAAATACACAACACATGAGTTAAACATAATGCAGGAATGAGGTCACTTTTCCACTAAAACTCACTGCTAACAATAATTAAAAAGAACAAAAGGATCCTAATGATAGCTTATGTAATGTTTGTTGGAAAAGATAACCAAATATTACAATTGTTGGATTTCTGCTTAGTTGGCAGCGTACTTAGACCTAAATTTAAAAAAAAAAAAAAATTCAGAGAATCAAACAGTTTTGAAGCAGTAAGAAAAATATGTTTTCCATATGCCCCTACGGGGGGAGTATGGAGACAGGCAGCCATCTCCATCTATAACTGCTTTGGCTGACAAGTTTAAGTTACATATATCCATTTCTCTATGTGGCTCTAAAAGAATTTGAAAACTATAAATGTGCCATTAATCAGTCTTAACATGCAATTTAGAATACAAAAAATGCAACATAACCTAGGTTGAAAAAACATAATTCAGCAGGACAGGTAATATTAAAAAAATAATAAAAAAATCACTAATTAATTCTTGTTAAACTTACACATGCCAACTCAGGGCATTAAAAAAATAATAAAATAAAAAAAGAGGATACCAAATCACACAACAAGCACAACGATTGTTCTAAATTTCTCTGGAAGTTTGTTTGCTGTAAATAAAATGAATTGGGAGGTATTCAAGACAAAACACGAAAGATAACAAACAAAAAGCAAGTGACAAAAACCATCTACGTGGATATTTATAAGAATTATGCTACCTGTTTAATGATTCCTGAAGTTGATGTACTCTTCTTTCAGTTTCTTCCAACTTCTGACTCTTTTCATTGCTCTGCTCTACGGCTTCAGAAACTTTTCTTTCAGCATCGTCAGCTCGTTGTTTTTCCGATTGCAATAATTCCTGAGAATTAGAATATTGTATATAGCTTCGAGAATACTACTAGAGTATGCTAAACAGCATTTGGAAAATTTGACTTGTATCACCTTCAAGTTTTCAACTTCTACAGTTAGGGCATCAATCTTCTCTGTATCTTCTACTGGAACAGGGGTTTCTTGGACAACTGAGGAGGCTTCTTCAATTGCTTTCTGAGAGGTCTCACGCTCTTTGAGAAGTAATGCATTTGTTTCGTCCACTTTGCTTTGCATAGACTGCAAGGATTGCTGCAATTTTGCAATTTCCTGTGCCTTTCCCTCCTCCAAGTCCGTCTGTGAATAGGAATCTCAAATTTTGTTAAAGAACAAAAGGCAGTAAACCACATGAGTGACTCTACATTTTTATCTATATGATTACGCCTATTCAATTCACACGATAAAAATGTGGAAAAGCATCGAACACTAAAAAGACAATCCTGGAAAAATAATGCACACTGGAAATAATTGTACATGTAATTGCATACTAGCTTCATGATGCTTACACAAAAGTGTGAACATAGTATTTTATGCACTTACCCTTAGACGCTTTTCCAGTCTGAAAACGCAGTGTGAGGTCTTCCACCTGTTTTTCTAGCTTATCCTTTGCTTCTTTAAGTGCACCTGTTTCTCTTGCAGCCTACACATAATTGAAGCATCTATTAGAAGTGTGCACATAAAAAGAATTTCAAGGATGAAAATTGCATCTCTTTATCTTCCTCCGTAGCAAAAAACCAAGAGATCTAAAAATCATATTATCATTTGCGTCAATCTACAATATATGTTCACTAAATGAACATATATCATTACAATGAAAACAACAGTACATGCTGGACAAAGTTCACCATATAATTCAGACGTAATTGCATCCAGCAACAGAAAAATACTCTTTTATCTTGTGGCATATACAAATATGTAATAGGTAATGACAGCTTCTAACCTAAAACAATGGCAAATTCTGTCATTAGGTTTAACATGCACTAACATTGCAAAAGTTGAGAGACTAATAACTTTTAGATATGCAACAGTTTTACCATTAAAACTGCAAAAACAGCACCACGTACCGTCTTTAGTTGCCGGAGCTCTTTCCTAGCAACTCTACCCCTCCATCTGCATTGAGTCACAAGTGATGCCCTTATGAGTCTCTTGTAGTATGAAAAAGCTCTATGTCCACGCCAATGAGCCTGAAAACACCATTTCCTGTCAACGACGACACATCAACTGGCATAGAGACTGATGGGAAGAAAACTTAGTTACCTGTATAATAGTTGCTGCTTTAGATTTATTTCTATATCGGAACTCTCTGTGGGCAGCCATTGCCCGTATTCCTGTCTGTAGTACCACAACCAAGTATTTGAGTGTTGTGTAGCTCTTTCTTGCCAAATATCCTCTCGATCTTGTCTGAATTTTAAGTGATGCGGCCTCCCTTTTCATATCATGAAATAATCTACAAGAAAGTCTTCCTGATAGCCATAGAAAAAGGGGTGGTCAATCCAGAGAAGATGGAAATGGATAAATGCAAAATCTGATCACTCAAGATTAATCCAGCAAAAAGCTTCATGCCTGTTATAAGCTAGAATGTATGAGTCAATGTAAGAGAAAATAGTATACTGGGTAACTTAAAGCATATACTTAAAGAATCATCAAGCTGAAATGTTTAATATGAGAAACCTCTACATATGGATTGTAAAGAAACTGCTATCTTCTGCAAAGCAAGAAAATGTGTCCGAGCAATATGAGTTCTAATCTTCCTTTGTATTGTCTTTGCTGCATTGCCAAGTTTAAGTGCTCTGCGAGCGTCTAGCTCTGCCATCTGACCGGCTCTCAGAAAGATTTTTGTTTTTCCTGTCTGCAATGAATGAAAGCAATGTTAAGCGTATCTGGATTTAGAAAATTATTCTGTGTAAGAGGATACCAAGCAAAGACAATAAAGCAAGTGATCATTATATTAACGTCAAAAGGATTTGTACAAATAAAAGCAATAGAAAGTAGAAAAGAAATATCTCCTTTCCTAACCAATTTTGGAGGATGAAAGCATATTACATTAACCAAAATGTTTAATTTTAAATCAAGAAAATAGATCGAACATTAAAAACATAGAAGTTAAATTCATTGTACAGAAAGATATTTTTTATTGCAATTTAACGGAATAGTTTCCTTTCTGATTTACTTGTATGCTCTCATATAAAGAAAATTTATGTTAGGGGCAAACTGAATAATCATATGGTGCTTATTTTAATAAATAAAACAAGAATGCTGTCAGCAGCAAGACAAATTAGCATTACCTGAGCCCCAGCAAGACCCATTTTATCCAAAAGCTTTTTGCATGCTGTTTTTTCATCATTGCTGTTATATTAAGGGATAAAGCAGGCATTAGAGTTCAGCAGATAATTAAAAATCGATCTCAACATAATCGAGCTTAAAATTCTACTTACTTCCCTTCCAAGACCTCGGGAGAAAGAAAACTGAATCGATTAAGGAATTCAAAAAAAGTCTTGCGAGTAGGGTAGCCGGCACAACTGATTCTAATTGCTTCCAACACACCCTGCCAGCAAACCAAAGTCATATACAAGTCGATTGACCATGCAAACAATGAATTATAAAGGGGTTAGAGAATTCAGTAGCTGCATCATAATCGTACTCACACCACATCGTAGTTGCTGCATGATATTGACATTCTCAAAGATAGCAGGTTTAAGTTTGTTGTTAGGTTTCACACATCTAATGTAATGAGGTTCTGTGGTATTTAGCGTTTCCATCAATTGTTGTAGTTGTAGCTGTACCAAGAAATCAAAACATCAGTTTCAACTTCATTGTGGAAGACCTCAATAGCTCAAACCATTGGCAAATCAACATTAATAATATATTCCTAGAAGATTATTTTGCAGGGGGCTGATAGAAAATATCTAAGGTACCTTAAAACGAGAACCTATTGATGAAAACTTAGAAGACTTGTTTGAAGATTTGGTTGACTCCTCAACAACCGGAGGAAAAAGGCCTGCTACAAAGGAACATTTGGAAGCACTTAACAAATCTTGATATTCAGGAACGACATAATCTTTGTTTTTATCCAAAAATTGATCAGACTGGTACTGAACCTGGAATGAGAAAAGGGATGAAAATCAAAATATGTAAAATATCCAATTAAACGTAACGGGAATAAACAAAATGCATGTAAAATGAGATTACCTCCCCAGCATAGTGAGAGACTGTAAAATCTGTACGGGACAATTTTGGTTTTATAAAACGTTTATGGGATTTGAACGTTTGATAGAGCTTTTGCGAAAATGTTTCATGCGTTGACTTGGGAAACATACTGGAAAGAGAACAGAAAAAGAACACAAAATTCATTAAAAAGAACATTAGATGTTGACAGTATGAAGTATGGAATCAGTTATGCTTTGCAAACTACGTTAAAGCAGATGAGGTTTCCACAGTAAACTGGACAGCAAGAATACATATTTTCTGGATCATAGACCTACCATGCCTCATCAAGAAGAGCAACGATTCCTCCAGGTTTCTGCAAAATGCCAGGCAAAAACAATATTACAAAAGCTATTGCTTCAGAATGCAATACTTCAATAATGAAATATCAAGAGTGAATTACAGAAATAGAAACATAATTGAGTACAAGACAATGATGAAAACAACCATATCGAATTAGTATTTAATTACATGGGGTCTCAAAGATTTAAAATGCCAGTTTCTGAGCTTCAAGGAAATAAGAATGGTCATGGCCTCTGAAAGGTTAAATAAAGAATGGTTATCTAGAAAAGGGTTAGCTCTCTGAAGTTGGGGATTTTGATAAATCCTAGGCAGACATCAATTTTGACTTACGGCAAGCTGGTTTTCTTTGCAATGCTTCAAGTATGTAGGCAGTTTTAGCCTCTGCACCAAGTCATTATCATGTGAAAGCTCAAAAGTAAAATAAAGATCGGAAGAGCACACGTCTGCTACTAAATTGAGGAACCTTTTCAATAAGATCCAAAACGTCTTGGTTATCTACAAACTCTATGTAGCTCCAATCAATCTCTTCTTTTGTGTATTCCTCCTGCTCCATCTTGAAAACATGCTGAAAATTTTTCACAGTATTTCAGTATTATGTTGAAAAACTGATTCAGTCAGGTAAACGAGTCAACTGATGTACCTGGTTAAAATGTTGTTGCAGCTTTTCATTTGTAAAATTAATGCAGAACTGCTCAAAACTGCACACGTAATTGGTTTCTTTTGTTACAAATACAAAGTTAAATGACACAACCACGTTTGTAATATCAACCTGTGCTCTTCCGATCTTTAAAACTTTCAAAACCATATATATCAAGAACACCAATCAAACATTTTGAGTTTGGATCTTGCCCAATTGAGTTATTTATTTTGTCCACCAACCTGTAAATATATAAGAACTGTATCAATTGGAGTTAACCAGGGAATAAAACTGTTGATATACATAATAATGAATAAACTAGCAACATACCAGTCGAACAAACGAGAATATATTGTTTTGGCTAATCCATCCCTACTAACTGCAGCGCCATCAGGATCAAGACTTCTCTTGATAACTTCTTCAGGAGTAACCATAACACGCTTCAGTACTGCATCTTGCAGTCCATTAAGATCACACCTTAAGAAAAAAAATGACGAAGGACAATCAAATCGGGGAACTAATTATTGTTATGAAACATTTTAGAAGGGATTGAAGTCATACATGAGAAGCTCTGCCACAGTCTGAAGATGGAACTTTGCTTTGTCATTCTTGAGAACTGATGAATCGACTTCTTGCCCCTTGGCAAATTCAACATTACCAAGATGGAGAATAGAAGCCACGACTCTGAAAATTGCATCCTGATAGAGTAACTAGGTTTTAGCATGTGCAAAGAGAGCAAAAGGGCAGCAGAAAGATACTGCTCATAGGACTTCACCTGCTCTTTTTGACTTATTCCGACAATATCCATGGCCCTTCTTGTTTCCAGATATTCACGTGCATCACTTACACCAACTAATTCATAGCAATTTGATTGATTGAGATAGCGAAATGTTTTAGGATGTTCCAACTTATACTTCTCAATTTCCTGAAGAGTAAAAACTGCAATCATAAAATAAACTAAAAACTGCAATCATAAAATAAACTTGCCAAGGCCTCAAATTAATCTACATTTTGTGAGGAAAAAAAAATTCACCTCCTGCGGCGCTGCACAAAGAAGATAGAAGCAGTGATAGTTGCGTTCGGGATCTGAAACTTGGCAGACACGAGATCTCTCAAGAAGATATGTTCTGATTGCTGCCCCTGAAATTCTTCCTTGCTTATCAAACTGAATTTCAACAAATTTACCAAATCGGCTGCACCGTTATAAATGAATTAGTTAGGAATTAACTTACAGACAGCTACATTCACTTGGAAATGCTATCCAATAGATGTCAATTAGTCCACTAGTAGTCGAGCAATGTCTCACCTTGAATTGTTATTTCTAACAGTTTTTGCATTTCCAAATGCTTCAAGTACTGGATTTGACTGCAATGAACCCCTCAATGAACTTAAAATATGTCATGGATAAAGTGGTACATGAAGAACATAAAGAGTATAAGGAAAAGTTTTCTTAATCTACATTAACATTAAAAATTATGTCTGGTTATAGGTTTGAATTTGTGAAGAGAACCTCTGGATTGAACTCGTGATTAAGCTTCATATATCTAGCTTCCTTTATTCACAGTTCTTGTTTAGGTAATGAATAAGATAAGCATGATTGCGACAGTAAAAGAAAGAAGTAAACAGCTTAACAGGGTTTTATCTTCTAGTTTATCTGACAACTCTATCTCAGCGATATAAGTTATACATATTTATCATTAACTCGCGTTAAAGTCAATCTTTTGTACGGTTTTAGTATATCAATTATTTATTTCATGTGTTATGTGCATAAACACAGAAACCCAAGCAGACTTCCAAGATAAGACAGTTCGGCATCCATATATTCTTGAGAGTATAAGTTTACACAATTTTAACGTTGTTGACAAGCATAAAAATAAGATTATTTGTCTTACCTCAAGAACTTGTTGTTCAACGGTCCGTCCTTCAGTGCCTTTACGGCCACCCAAATAGGCAAGATAGCGCATAAGCATTTTAGTAGTTTCGGTCTTACCAGCACCACTTTCTCCACTTACCAGAATAGAGTTACTTTTTCCCTCATTGATCATTGCCCTGTTTATTTTATTTCAGTCAGCTTAGTATATTAACGTAATCCTTTTATGAATTAATAAAGAAAAATTGTACGTCATGGAATTACCTATAAGCAACATCTGCAATGGCAAACACATGTGGACTTAGTTCACCAAATGGTGCGCCCTTGTATTGTTCCATCATGTGGCCATCATACAAGTGAGGCAATCTTTGAAATGGATTGATAGCAATAAGAATGCTACCAGTGTATGTCTGGCATAATTTAAGAGTACAATATTATGACACAACCATCCATGACTGTGGCAATTAAACTTGTTGTTGATCATAGATTAAGCATTTATTGAAACGAATCCTCATGATAATCACATACATATATTTCATTGAGCTGGTATCTCGATGCCAAGTTCTGAAGGACTCCTGGTTCGTGCAAATAAGATAGTTTGGTCATGTCATCGACTCCGGCAGCAGGTGCATCCTCATCTTTAGGGTATATTTTTAGCAAATTAGCTACAACCTTGATATGTCACGGGGAAAAAAAGAAAAAGGAAAAAGAAACCATGAGTGAGAAGTGACTTCTTTGTAAACTTGCTCTGATAAAAATTTTAGCATGATATACATATTTTGATCTTGACCGGCAACATTAGGACAATGCGCTAAGGTTATAACAAGAAGCAAACGGATTACTTGTTGATAAACAGAACAAACAATATGGAGAAATACAACATAATATTTTCTCTTGTGTGAATACATTTAGAACTGCAGAGAAGGAGAAATGGCTGAATATAACTAGTTAGAGAACCACACCCCCCCCCCCCCCCC